>JACGTP010000591.1:0-24958 GCA_023678845.1 Mischocyttarus mexicanus
GGACCACCCACCTTGACTTGGACTAGACCTCTCAGCCCGTCCTTCTCGAGACTATCGTCGCTTTACCGAAAGAGGAAGATGCTCGAGTTTAGCAAACGAAAGAGCAAAACAGAATGAGAGAGAAAGAAAATCTCTAAGAATCTTTTACTAATTATGCCGTTGCACTCAGATCCTCCTGAAACGCACCACTGACCTTACAAATGTCAGATACTGGTTTATGACTAGGAAAATGAAAAGACATTGAGGAAGGGGTTGAGAAGAAGAGGGGAGAGAAGTGGGAAAGGGGTAGCTAGCTTCGTTCCTTTCATTCCAGCTTTCTCAACTCAAGCTGGGTTGTTGGGTGTTCAACTAGGGATATCCACCTAGCAGTTGCGCAACTTTCTTTCCATGGTTTTATTTGTCAGTCGTAAAGATGCCATCGAAATTGTTTCTTTTCTTTTTTTTTTGTGTTTTTTTCAACTTGGCCGGAGTTAAATGGAGAAAGTCATAGTAAAAGTACCAGGTTTAGTTTGCCTTACAATCTCTTGACCAATGATCCTTTAACCTAGACAATTTTTTTACTCGATAGATAAATTTTTATTCAATTTGGAACAGGGGGATAAAGATGATTCGCAAACTTGGTTTCTTTTTCTTGAAATTTATAAACAAAATTTGTTCAATAATTTAAAGTGTATCAGAATTCAAATAGAAATGGTATAAACTAAACTTTAATTATATGGAAAGCTTATATTATTAGTTTTAACAGAATCTAAATTTCATATACAATTATCAAATAAATCTCTCTCTCTCTCTCGTATAAGTTTTTATAATTTATATATACATTCTTTCAATAATAAAACATAATTTTCATTAAATTGTTTTGCTAACACTTGGATAAGTGATTTTATAAAATACATTTTGTTACGTACCTTTAGCCAATGATAATGTAAATTATGTAGATAATATTTTATTTCATTATACATTAAGATGGTGTTATAACATCGTGCATCGCGTACCTCCACGTCCATGCTCTAGCTACTTCTTCGAATTTTTCACGATCATTCATATACATTTCACCTAATTCTGGTTCCATACATACCTGAAGAAATAACAAGGTTTGTATTAGACTATTATAAAAAGTAAATGAAAGATAAGAATATTATTTAGCTGGTAAGATTTACCTGACAATATGGATCCGTGAGTAAACTTTGGACACTTATAAGCACCTTTGATATGGTAAGAGCCAAAGACCAATTATGATGTATAGAATCTATTCCAACGTCTCCGTGTCTTGAAACATTTGGATGTAATATTTTTGTTAAAAATCTTACAACCGGTGGACACATTGGATAACTACAATTAAAATTAATTTATATTATTTTGAATAAAAATAAAAAGGGATTTAAAGTTAAAGAATTTGTTTTTATGTATACCTATACGGTACTTGTAAATATAAATAAAATAATCCTCCTTCATAGGGACTACCAACTGGTCCAGTAATTGTAGCCTGCCAGTGACAACACATTTGATCCAATGGTGTAGCTTCTATACCTTCAGGAGGATCCATTCTTAAACTTTTCAATTCACTGAGTAATCTATTTCGCCTCCAGTAATATTCTTCCATTCTTGGAGCTCTAGTTCTTAATGAAGTTTGAGCTAAACATGTCCTACATGGCGCTGAAGAAGCAAGTTGATCATAAACTTTGTACCAATTGTTAACGCATCCAATTGGTCTGTACAAAGGCCAACGCATTTTTACATTCTGTTGCCATTGTTGTGGTGTTACATGTGTCGATAATAAACCACACCATCTGCGACATACATTTGCAGCTGACCAAAGACTTACATCATCGAGATGAGAGAAAACAGCTAATAGAACTTCTGGTGGTAAACTTTCTACAAGACCAGGTTCATTGATAGGTTCATGTTCAATATGTTTTGGATTTGTTAACATTTCTAATCTTTCTGACAAATTACAAGGGCTAGATGGTTCTCCAACTTCTTCGTATTGTCTACAAATATTATCCGGACAATGATATTGTTGTACGTGTTCTAAATTCTGTCCATAATCGACTTGAAATGCTTCCACATTAGGAAAATTATTAACATTGTTAATAGATAGATTATGATTATTAGATGAATTAGAATTATTCACATTTTGTGGTGAATTTGGTTGTTGCTGGCTAGTCCTTCGTTCATGATTATAATAAAGATCTGTTGGTTCATCGTTTCCTGAATCTTCATCATCTGTTTTCTATAATTAATTTCCAATTGTAAAATTATATTTTATTCTTAAATTGTGACACATGTAAATTACTTTACGTGACAATCCCAGTGAACACAAAACGTAAATCGTACGTCATATTAATGTTTTGTGTTTACTGGGATTATATATGTATATATAATATTTAATACGTTACAATAACAATTACCTCGCTAAATATTGGAACTTGAAACAATCCAATATCGTTGGGAAATAAAAATGCGTGACATGTTGCACAAACAGGTTCTTCAAAACATGGGCCATAGTATCCATTGCAGATATAGCAAGCAGTTATCTACAAACCAAATTGTTTATCAGAAAAATGGTTTGACAATTAACATTAGAAAAATGATATGCAAAGAAATAATTTATATCTCTCTAAGTAATTATTTATGTAGTATTTTTCTAACCATAAGAACAAACAATTGTGTGTAAAATTAATAAATGTTATAGTATGTATCATTAAATGCATAACAAGTTAAAAAAATTTCTATAAACTTACAGAAAATTGAAATTCTGGACAAGGAACAATTCTATCACTAGCCATTTTGTTAGAAATTGATGTAAACAATAATTATAAAACTCAATATCTTGTAAAAACACTATAGAAATTTATTGCACTTATTAATTCTATCACTTTATAAACAAACTATTCTCCTGTTTATTATTGGTTACAAATTCTAAATCCTTGAATGGCTTTCAATATGTTATCTTTAAAACCAATATGGCTACTAATGTAGCATCAAAGAGGGAGCTAAAAACATGCGCGCGCAAATTCGTATTATATGCACGTGTATCTATCATAAAATACAATAATATCAAAATAATGCTAAACTATTTGATTGTAACAATTTGAATTTCATTGAAATCTCTTTTTATTCTTCTTAGTATAAAACATTTATTATGTTATTGAAATTATATTAATTGATAATAATTAATACGTAAGTTTAGTTTGTTTATCAATAGGTGGCAACATAATCAACTATCGCAACGCCTCTATCAGGAATATGGCTGTACTAATCAGTAAGTGATTGGCAACGAGTTAAGCGAGACAAGTGATTAAAAAATGGCATCCGCGACGACGTCGCACAATGAGGTTTCCCAGCAATTTTCTGTCAACAAACTTATTCGTGTTGGTTATTACGAATTGGAGAAAACAATCGGCAAGGGAAATTTTGCCGTTGTCAAAATGGCAACCCACGTAGTAACTAAATCAAAGGTAACAAACGTCAATTAAAGTCTTCTTAGATGCACGGAATCTATCATTTTGTCGTTATATGCTTGAATAACACACCGTACGCATGAATTCTCGTTGAGTTAATGATAATTAAGTCTACCATGCTCGAGAATACGTTATAGTTATGCTCAAAAATATTCATAGGCGTACTAAAGTTCTTTTTTTTTTTGGATTGTTACCATTAACTAGCCCTACTACATCGACAGAGAGATATGTTTTTCCTGTTAATTTTTCAAACACATAACAATGATGATAATATGTAATATTGTTTTAACACTTTAATAAAAAATATATAAATAACAATGCTTTTAATTAAAATATTAATTAATTTTCAAGATAATATCTTAGTATTAATATAATAAGATTGATCAAAATAATAAAACATTCTAGTTAAGTACCTTAAGGTCTTTATAAAGCCTTCACAAACTTCCTTTTTAACTTGTCAGAATTTGTTGTAATTATATTATCTATACAGAACGTTATACCGGTCAACAAAATGGTTTATGTATCTTTGATTAATTATTTCCATCTGGTCTTGTAATCATTTGTTTAATCGGTAGACCCATAAATTCATAATTCATAATCACAGCGTACAAAAACGTCTCTTCTCTAATTAATATCTGTATTTAATGCATTTATTGATGCATTAGTTTTTATTCCCACGCATTACGTTTTGTATATAGGACTTACGACCATAATCGCTCTTAAGGATCATCAAGGTACAGTTAAAACACATGCTTCCAGATAAAGATGCGTGTATCCAATGTGTCTACTTGATTTGAGTAATAAATTTTTATTTCATTGTCTCAGCTGTTGTTTAAATCTATATTTTGATTTATTGTTCTAAGGATTTCTAAAACTTATTGGTTTGTTATAGGTGGCTATAAAAATAATAGATAAAACAAAATTGAACGAAAAGAACTTGGCTAAAATATTTCGTGAAGTACACATAATGAAAAGATTAAGGCATCCACATATTATCAGATTATATCAAGTTATGGAAACAGAGAAGATGATATATCTAGTATTGGAATATGCACCTAAGGGAGAAATATTTGATCATCTTGTAAGAAATGGAAGAATGCCAGAACGATTAGCGAGAAGAATATTTCGTCAAATTGTTCTTGCTGTCCATTATCTACACCAACAAAGAGTAGTTCATCGAGATCTTAAGGTAACAATATTTTATCTGTTTAATCATGAACAAGTATGTTCATACATGTTCACTTTTCAATAATCTGTAATTTATTTATCTTTTCAGGCTGAGAATTTATTACTTGATGCAGACAATAATATAAAACTTGCTGATTTTGGATTTAGTAACGAATACACTCCAGGTGTACCTTTGAACACTTGGTGTGGGTCACCTGCATATGCAGCTCCAGAAATTTTTGAAGGGAAACATTATGATGGGCCACGAGCTGACATATGGGTATGTTTTAATCTAAGAAAGTAATGATTTTACATTTTTTATTATATGAAAATCTAATTAATATACAAATCATTCTATTTTAGAGTCTTGGTGTTGTCCTTTATGTATTAGTCTGTGGCGCATTACCATTTGATGGTGCTACAATGCAATCATTACGTTCTGTTGTGATCTCAGGAAAATTCAGAATCCCTTATTTTATGTCTGCAGGTATTATCTCTTCATTGTTATTATTAAATCTAACTTTGTTTATAATATATTACAATAAATATAACAATTTATTAAACTATATTTCCTTTTTACAGAATGCGAAAAATTAATTAGGAATATGTTGGCAGTAGAACCAGAAAGACGTTTGAGTATTTCCCAAATTTTAACTCATTCTTGGATGGTTGGTGATGGTCAAACAGAACCAGAACCTGGAGGGTATACAGGGATTCTAATATCTTAAAATATTTCTCTTTATTAAATATCCATATTTTACATTTATACATATTCTCTTTTAGGTGCAGTCCTACAACAACAACAGCTATTCCAACAAAGTTGAATCAGTTAGTTATAGAAAATATGCTTAAATTACCTGGGCTTAGCGCTGACACATTGTTAAAAGCAATTCGAGGAAATGCATTTGATCATGTATCAGCGATATATAATTTACTAGTCGACCAATTGGAACCAACAATGTCTGCTTTACCTACTATACAAAATATTCCAGGCGATTATATGCCCGATGGTGCACATCAATTAGAAAAGGTTAATCTATTGATAGAAATTTTTTCAAAATTACATTTACTTTCTTTTATTAATTATGTGCATATTATATAAATTCTAATTCGTATATTTATTGTTAATAGTTTGGAGAAGCAGAAGCAGAAAGTGAGGAGAGAAACAGTCTTCAATTATCACCCGATACACCTTATCATGCAACTAGAAGGCATACAGTAGGACCTGGTGATACAACACATCAACCTCCTACATCATATCCTTATGCCTATAATTATACTCCAGGATATTCTACATTGCAACCATTTTTTATTTTAAAATTCAAAAATGATCTACAAGTGTTGCCACATACAAATTTGCCATTAAATCTTCCATTAGTCCAGCATCAACCACCTCAGAATTTTCAAATCAAGGATCAACATTTATTAAAACCACCACCTGTCATGGGTGCTAGTAAGTTCATTTCTATTTTCTTCTTAATATATGTATTGGAAGTGTATAATTATTATATTTTTATTACTTTATATAGCAGGAAATTTTGGACGAAGAGCCTCCGATGGAGGAGCCAATCTTCATATTTTTTATCAACAACAAGGTAGTGGTACTAGCGGTGGAGAGAATGGTGGATGGAGTCAACCTGGTAGTCGTGAACATTTACAACCTGTAAGATAATTATATTAACAAACTTTTAACACGATATAAGAAATAAGATTAATCTATTTTGTTTCCTATATCGTTCTTTTTTTATATATATAACTTTTTGTTTATCTTGTTTATTAGATTAATAAATATAGTTGAAATTTTTCTATAGTTACAACCTGGTAGTCCTTCATTGGTACAATGCACGCAATCTTCAACAGTTACTAGCAGCGTTAGTGGTAATACAGATGGAAATGGTAGTAATAGTGCAAGTGGAAATAGTACCAGTGATAGAAGACGACGAAGTGGACTTACTGCAGTTATGCAAAGACCAGGTAAACAAAATGAATATTAGTTGTATTTGTGTATTGCGCCATGTTGCGCATTATAGCACGGTGTATAAAAATGCACAAATGCACACGCATCATATAATATATGTATAATTTTATGGATACTTTCTAATGGGATATACGTAATTATATACTGACAAATGTATGACGTATTGAATAATTATTCATAAATCTTGAGGCTTTCATCTTGACACATACATGATTTATACACCAATTACAATTGTACATAATAATATGAAAACTATTGGTTTTATGGTACAAATAATAATGTACAGTTAACCCTCCTATAACGCGGTACTCTGAGAACGCGGTTTCCATATAACGCGGAGCTGAAAATGCGACAGCCCTTCTATAACGCGGTACTTTTAGAACGCAGTTTCCATATAACGCGGAGCTGAAAATGCGACAGCTCTCCTATAACACGATACTCTTACAGCGCGGTTTCCGTCAACAGCATCCCATAAGTTCCTTCCGCGTAGCCTAAGAATGTTTAGTCTATGTTTAGTTCATTAGGGCCTATTTGAATTATAAGGGAACATTTTGCCTATTAAAAGAAGACGATTTAGGCGACTCATATTATCTGACAGCGAGGATGAGTGTTGAAAGATTAAATTTTACAAAAGTCTTTCTTGTTTTTGTTGGAAAACAGTTTTTCAGTTTAGTTTTGGTATCATTTCTTTATATAAACTCTTCAATTCAATAAAAATAATTTATAATTTATCTTGTCCTTATTGGTCTCCATATAACGCGGTACGAATAATGTGATTTGTACTAATTCTGTGTTTCTTATAGTGCGGTTTCCATACAACGCGGTAGACGGTTTCCATAGAACGCACTACGAATTAGCCTGGTTTGTACGGTTAAATCCGAGTTTCTTATAGTGCAGTTTCCATATAACGCGGTACGCACTCACTGCGTTATAGGAGGGTTGACTGTATATATTATATAATATAATATAATATAACATAACATCTGTAATATTAACACATTGAGCACGGTGCCAGTCCGCTGGGACCGGTGTTAGACTTTTTGCTAGGCCGACATCTGTCCGGTGGGACCGACAGTATTAAAATTAAAAAATAAATGTCGCCTGAATGAAATGTAGTCAAATATGATTTTAATGAGCTTTATTAAAACATTCTAAGCAAAAGTATGGTTGGTATTTACACATGTAACAAAATGTAACAACCTTTTTTGTTAAATTTTTGACTATCTTGGGCCCTCCTTATACCAGCTCGCTGCTGGCAGAGCGGAAAGGTTAGAAATATTGGCTCCGCACTCAACGTGTTAATTATTGAAATTCTTAAAAATAATGTTTAATCTGTATGAAATGTAATATATTTCATAGGTTTAAGCGGTCTGACAACTGCACCTGTACAAGGTAGTATAGTGCACGGTACTCCTGCGCAATCACCAACCACGCCATTAGATTTAAGTCCCTTAAGACATCATAGATCACCGGCTACAACACCTGTCAGTTATTCGCCTAGCAATAGTCCTGCGTTGGATATGATTCAAGAAGAACATCCTGTAAAAATACCAAGAGTAAGTAACTTGAAAATAATCAAACATATTCATTGCATGATTCTATCAATAAATAAAATAACTTTTTGGTTTAATTGATGATTATCAATTGTAACGAAATTAGAATTCTATGTTTGGAATAGAATAAATTAGTAAAAGAAATAAACAATACTTTTGTGAGTGATGATAAATAAGAGATAGAAAGAAAGAAAAATTCTACCCAATAAAAGTTGTGTGTGCGCCCTGCGAAGAAATGCTCAAAATCTGTTATAGGTACCACCACAAATTTCAGTGACAGATGTTCTCGGAGGACAAGTGACATTAATCAATTGTTCACCGTCTCCATCTCCATCGCCAGATTCGCTTGAGGATGCATTACCTCATTATAGCACTCTGCCAAGTTTTATTATTTCAGAACCATGTGATCCTTCGAGACCTAGTATAACACGTGGTATTGGTAGACCATTAAACACAGCAATACCCACCGAAGTGGAGGTTACTCTATCGGATGAATCAAGTAGATTAAATTCTGAAGATATATTAGGCCGTGTTAAAGAAATCATAGATGCAAGAGCTCCTCCAAAAGGTTTTATCTTTTCAAGAGAAGAGGTAGAAGGTGGTGGATTAAGTTTAGAATATCCCGGTGGTGTACAAATTGAACTTAGAGTGTGCGAATCTGAGGAAAGAGAAGTCAAAGGGATTAAAATGCGAAGAATTAGTGGGGACCAATTGCAGTACAGTCAGCTTTGTGAGCAATTAATTTCTTGCATCACTGTTTGACGACAACCAGCTCATATCGTGTTGATGCTTTTTTTTTATGTATTATAATACATTCCTGGTGCCAGATACACCACTCCATATAGTATTGCGCGTGCATGCTGCATATATAAGCCTGACGATATTCGAAAATTATCGCAGCTTATATTATAACATTTGTACGTCTAACGCTTATTATATATATATATTTTCTTTTTTTTTTTTTTTTCTTCTCCTCTTTTCATCGTTTCTTCTTTGACGTAGAACTCTGTGGTTACGTCTAATATATTATTAATTTGTATATATAGTATGGAATTTAAGAAAGATGCGTCGAAGGTCAGACTTGTTTTAAAGAGTTATACCGTTATATCATACGTATATATATACATATATATATACATACACACTGTTCATATCTGTTATCATAGATAAAAATCATAACTTTTTGGTTTTTTTTTTGTATATCTCGTTATTTCTAGGAAATCTGAGTATTAGGCAAGTTTATAAGATATAAAAGAGTTTCAAAATGAAAGTCTAATCGCTGATATGTATGTACATCACACCATTCCTTTTTGTAGAGTGTATCGATCAATGTTGAAAATGTATAGGTAGCTAATGTATAATTTACTGCGCCAATTTTATAAACACTAGTGATCTTTTTTTTTTAGTTGAAAAGTAAAAAATATGAAAGAGAGAGAGAAAAAAATAAAAGGAAAGAAAAAGAATGTAAATTAAAAGTAAAACAAAGTACGTTGGTAGTTATTTGATAGCTAAGAAAGAAAATTAGAAATGTTTCAAGATGTTTCAAGATGTTTCAAGACTAAACCATTAGTTAATATTCTTTTTAATCATCCTCATAGGAATGACAAATTTGTATAACAAAGTTCTTCCTTATGCGTTGTTTATTGGAACGAATAACAAACTCCTCCTTCTTTTGATATCATTGATTGATATTAACTTGAAGTTACAGAGATATCGTATGAAAGAAAAAGAAAGAATGAAGTATTGGTTCTTAGATGTATTGTAACTTTTAGGAAGACATTGTTCTGTTGTTTACATGCAAAACTACATATGGTCCTCGTAGAATAAATACAATTATTGTAAATTTTTCGTTCAATCCATACAAACGTATCTTTTATGGTTTGAGAACCATACAGACTGAGTTACGACTGTTTTTCTCTCTTCTTCTTCATCTTCTTCTTCTTTTTTTTGTCTTATTTTCTTTATTCTTTTTTTAAATTAAAAAAAAAGTAAAAAAGAAAGTCACGCTATGCAATAACAAAGGATTAGATTGCAAATGAATTTATACGAGAAATTGATTAAGTACTCATTAAGAAAATGTTTGTATTTTTATTCGAGAAAATGTATATTCTCTTCCTCATTTTCAAATGTTTATATGTAAAAATCTTTTGTGTATCCAAGAAAGAGGAGGAGGAGAAGGAGGAGGAAGAGGAGGAGGAGGAAATAGAAAGTTCAACGGAAAAACGTACTCTTATGTTAGTTACATGTTAAGCGTATAAATGCAAAAAATAAGGCTGTACATTGTCACACACTAGAGAATACAGAAAGAATAGAATTATTTAAATTATTTAAGTCCAAAGATCGATTTCCCGTGATATATACAGGCATATTAGTCTTTTTGGAAGAATCGAAAATACTGTAACGACAGGAAGGACAAAATGAAAGGAAGAACGCACATATTATTGGAAGAATAAAAAATACAAAAGAAGAAGAAGAAGAAGAAGAAGATGATGATGATGATGATGATGAAGAAGAAGAAAAAAAAGAAATAACAGAGAAGATATTGTTTTTTTATTAACCATGGACATATACATACATAAAAAAATTTGTTGCATCAATGTTCAGAGAATATTCGATGAATACGATTTGAAAACTACTTTACCAATTGGCTGAATCATTCTAATCGGTCTAAAAGCATATTAGAAGAAGTAATCCTCATTTATTCGACTTAACTGCAGATGTACACTTAAAGATGACTTTTTTTATCTTCCTTTTTTTTTTTTAACAATGAATTCAATTCTGAAACATACGTTGTTGCAATGAGGTATTTCTTTTGAATATGCATTATTATTTACTCGATTCGATGCATCGTTTCCAGATAAAAATAAAAACAGATATTTAACTTTTTGCGGATCAGTTAATCTGCAGGTTTATGTAATTCGACAATTGATAGTAATGAAAAGAAGGGAACAGATTAGAAAGAAAGAATGGATGGTAGGTAATAATATCTATTGAGAAATAGAAATAATAGTTTTGTCATTGTCTAATGATATTTATAATATTAGAAAAATGAACAAATTGCAATTGAAGATATTACTTTTGAAAAAAAGTTATTGTAAAAAGGATTTCAATGTTAGTCGTTCAAACATCGTTGTTTTATTTTCAAACGTATTAATTTATTAGAAAAGAGAGAGAGAGAGAGAGAAAACAAAAACAAAGTAGTTGGTTCATAATTTTGTATAATTGACCGTGCCCAATATGGCAAAAAGAAAAAAAAAAGAGAGAAAGAGAGAGAGAGGAAGAGAGAGAAAGAGAGAGGTACGTTTATGTAGATACAATACATATATATAGGCTCTATTCGAAAGTAATATCATCGTAGCACATTTTAGCTTTATCCTCTAAACTACTCTCGTAATCATTTCAAAATTATCCTCTTTTGGTTTTGATTTTTTTAATAGTGTCTTGCTATTGACCATAAGAATATATATATATATATATATATATATATATTATATATATTATATACATTATATATTATATATATTATATATATTATATATTATATATATTATATATATTATATATTATATATATTATATATTATATATTATATATTATATATTATATATATATATATGAATTGTTTTTCTTACACACATCTCCGATTAGAAAAGAAATTTCATTTTGCTCTGATCAATTTATTCCTTTTTAATATATATATAAAAAAAAAGAAAAAAAATATAAGGTGTTTTATTGTATTTATATATGCATGTATGTATATGGAAATTCGATGCTGATATGTAAAACAGAACAAAACATTATTGTATATATATATATATATATGTATATATGTACACACATACATATATGTACACATATATATATACATATATATGTATAAATAATGCATATACGTATAAATACGTATGATATAAAAAAAAAAGTACACATATGCTATATATATAAATATATAAATATATAAATATTACATATACGTATAAATACGTATGATATAAAAAAAAAAAGTACACATATGCTATATATATAAATATATAAATATATAAATATATATATATACATATATACATATATAAATATTACATATACGTATAAATACGTATGATATAAAAAAAAAGTACACATATGGTATATATATAAATATATATCTATATATATATACATATATTTGCGAAAAAGATATCATGCGAGAGGAGAATCATTTGTAATGTATATTATAAATATTACTATACGAATAGTTTACAAAGGTAGTATTTTCTGTTGTCAATTCTTCAACTAAGACTGTGATTTTTAAATATACTAATAATAGATATAAAATATGATATATATATGCATTTTGGGGTTTATTATTATTATTATTATTATTATTATTCTTATTCTTATTCTTATTCTTATTCTTATTCTTATACTTATACTTATTCTTACTCTTACTTTTACTCTTATTCTTATTATTATTATAATTAATATTATTACTATTATTAATATTATTATTTAACCATTCATTTTATTATTCAAGAATCCTTGGATAAATCTTGGATAACTGTTTCGTCCTGATATATAATATATAATATATATATTTTTTGTTTGCTTGTTACCTTTATTAAATCTTAAAGGGAATACTACAAACTACCGGAAGAAATATTCCTTATTAAGATAAATTATTTTCTTTTTATTTTTCTCAGTAAAAGAAAGTAGGAAAGTATGAATCGAAAGTGGGTGAGTATATATGTCTATTTGTGGTGGTGGTGGTGGTGGTAGTGATATGTATGTGTGCGTATATGAATAGATACAGATTGCTGACTCGTCCTATACCTAAACGTTATGTTAGGTAAGAAGTTTTAATATTGAAAGTGCTATGCTGTATAATAATAATAATAATAAAAAAGGAATAAGAACAAATAAACAAAATACAAAAAAAGAAACAAAGTAAAAGACCTGTTGTTCACAGGTGTGATGTAAGACAGGTGAAGTGAAATGGGGAAAAGTTTCTCTATCAGTTGAAAGGTCGTGTGTATACTGGGTGTGTATATATTCTATAATACGTAAGTAGATTTATCTAAAAAGTACTCTCATGAAAATCCAAATAAAGAATCTGATTAAATCTCTTAAACGTCGTTTCTGTTTCTTTCTTTCTTACAAAATCTCTAAATATTAGGTGTACAAATAAGTTTCCGCCGTCTAACAAAATATGGTTTTATATTTAACTTATGGTTCAAATTGTCTGATGTAAATTGTCATATTGTAGGGTCGGATATCTCTCGACAACATAATCTTGATATATTAACGATTTTGTATCAGTATTAGATATTTTGTTTCCTTCGAAAATGTCGAAGTTTGGAGACAAATAAGCGTCATTTGCGGGAACTTTTGATTAAATTTTGTAATTTGAAGAAATTTGCAGCTAATACGCATCGATTGCTTGTAAAAGCATATGTCGAGGTTTTCTTAAGTGAAAGATATTGATATGGATGGATTTTGAAGTTCAAGAACGGTGACTTTGACGTTAAAGACAAAGTACGTAACAGTAGACCGAAAGTGTACGAATATGCGGAATTGAAAGCATTATTGGTTGAAGATTCGTGTCAAACGCAAGAAAAACTTGCATTTACATTAGAAGTAACTCAGGAAGCAATTTTATATCGGTTAAAGTCATTAAATGTCTAATTTTTCAATAAGAACGGCGAGAACTTATTTGTACACCTAATATTTAACTTAAAAAAGGAGAAGATATGACGATGGGTGGGTGAGGAAGGATATTTGGTAAAAATGTTATTAACACAATTTTATTTGCAATAGGAAAAGACTTTTTTCCAACTTTCTTTTTTCTTCTTTTTTTGTTTTAAAGAAAATGAGATAGAAAAGAATTTGACGATTTTGTTAATATTATTATTAATTATTAATTATTATTAGTATTAGTACTATTATTATTATTATTATTATTATTATTATTATTATTATGGCACATGAAACAATTTCATAACGTTGTTAAAAAAAAAGAAAAAGAAAAGCATTGATTTATAATTGCAATGGTACAAACACCCTTCACCCTCTCCCTTTTCCCACCCATCCCACTCATTCGCGGATTAATGAGATTGAAAATGTTAGTTTTAGTTTGTTTTTTTAATGTTCATTGTATAAAAGAAGAAAGTACACGATAATTGAATGAAGGGTTTTCTAAAAATTGACTTTAATGTGCTCCCAGTTAACACAAAACGTTTATATGACGTACAATTTACGTAAATCGTACGTCATATTAACGTACGTTTTGTGTTAACTGGGCTTTCTTCGCGATTTTAAGAGATTCCCTTATGTTTTATATACTTTTTGTTGTTTTAAATCGTAAAAGATGACAATGAAGATGATGATGGTTATGACGATGATGATTATGATGATGATGATGATTATGATGACTGAAAGAATTAATCATCTTTTTCTCCTTTATCTAAATGCTTTATCTTTCCATTGGAAGAAGAAGAAGAAGAAGAAATATTGAATTTATCTTCATAATCGTTGGAGTTTTCTTTGAACTCGTCAACATTCTTAGATTCGACATTTCCATTTTCCGTTGTCGTAGTTTCAATCGTATTTGCATTCTTATTGTTACTTTCATATGACATCTTGTAAAAGTCAGAAAATAAGAAATAGAAGAATATTACATTTGGAAGTGTAAAGATGAGGCTAAACCTTGGATAACCGCAATCGTAGAACAGCAATTGAAAATTGTGCAAGAATACCAGGCAAAATTGTCCCTGTGAAAAATTCCATTGCAAATTATTTTTGATCGTCGTTGTTGTATATTTTATGGATCTTCCTTTATTATTTTTTTTTCTTTCTTTACTTTTCTTTATTAATATTTCAAATTATTATTTAAGGATGAATTATTATTCATTTTCTGAACTTACCATTTGTAATGTTGTTATGTATCTCTTCCACCATAAATATTTTTGATATTGTGGCAATAATGCAGCTAGCAAATAATACGTGTACATCACTATGTGGACGAAGCTATTGACGAGACCTTAGAATAAAGTAAAGGTTAATGAATTACATTAATACCCAAATTGTTCGAATTAATTAATATATTTAGGTTGTCAAGTATGAAACGAAGCAAACCAAAAATGCACGTAATTGAATTGAAATTTTGTTTTGAATACAAATATGAACAGTTCAATGCACATATTAATTAACTATGAAAAAGTTTCGTTAAATGAAACAAAAAAATATGAAGAAACCCGATGAAATAATGTTTTTTTTTTAATTCTCCTTAACTTCAGATACAGTAAGATCTGTTTTTATGGGGTAGATTGGGACTGCATAAAAGAAATTGCACAAAAAATAATATTTGTAACAAATGTACAATTAAATACAATACAATTAGAATCCCAGTTAACACAAAACGTTAATATGACATTAATATGACGTCATATTAATGTCATATTAACGTTTTGTGTTATCTGGGAATTCATTACCGTATAAAAAAAAATCCCATAAAACAGATCCCATAAAACTAAAATCACATAGAAAAGGGACCGCACAAAACCAGGTTTTATTTGTAATAAAAAATTCTAATAAAAAATAACAATAAATTAAAAATAAATTATTTCTAACACAGGTATTGTTATTGTTAACATCGAATAATTAATATTTGATAATTACCTACGAAGAGACCATGACCTCCAGGATAATATTTAGAAGCACCCCAAGCTATCATTGGCATCACGGTATGATGATAAACATGGAGGAACGTTACCTGACTATATTTCTTTCGTAAAACAAAAAAGACTGTATCGAGAAGTTCTGTCATTTTAACGAGAAAATAATAATAAACTCCTCTTGCTATCTGCAAATAATTCAATGAAATTTTATTATTAAATATTTGTCAAAGAAAATTATTTTCAAAAAAAAAAAGGGCGTACTCTTATAGCTGTAGGTGAATTTGACGGATCAACCGGTTCACATTTGAAGCTGTAATTCCTTAACCATGCTGCATCAAGACTTTCATAACATAGCCAGATGCTCATAAGAACCTGCATAAAATTATAAATGACTAGAATATTCTTCAGTTGGAATGGTTTCCGATGTTCCATGAATTTAGGACCCCAGGAATGGATGAAATAATGGTAACCAATTAGGATACTTAGTCCTAACGTTGGTGAAGATAGAAGAAACCAATCACTCGTTCGAGGATCTACGATTTAACATATGATATTTAAACATACTTACTTTATAGTAGATTATACTTTAATAAATCTTGTTTTTTTTCCTTTTTTTCTAATTCTCATTCATCAAATCTTACCCGCTAAATCGTGAAAAAGAAAACGCCAGAATCGTGTAACCGAGTTCTCATAGATGTTTGCCATTTTATCGATCGGTGGTACTTCGGTGATATTCATTTTGAATAAACTGGAAAATCAAATGAATATTATTTCACGTATATAAATTAAATATCTAAAAATTGGAGACAATCATGAAGACTGTCGACAGAAATGAAAGCTTAACACTGTATTTTGAATTTTCAAACTAATTGTAATAATTAAAAATTACAATTAAAATACGCCAACACATTGTATACACTTGAATTGTATGTGTGTGTGTGTATTATTTGACAATTTCATGATTTATATTAGGTGTACAAATAAGTTTCCACCGTACAACAAAATATGGCTTTATGATTAAATTATGGTTAAAATTGTCTGATGTAAAACGTCATATCGTAAAGTAAGACATCTCTCGACAACATAATCTTGGTATATTAGTGATTTTGTATTGGTATTGGATATTTTTTTTCCTTCGAAAATGTCGAGTTTTAGGCCGAATAAGCACCATTTGCGGGAACTTTTGATTAAATTATTTAATTTAAAGAAATCTGCATCTGATGAAGCATCGATTGCTTGTAGAGGCATATGTCGAGGCTTTTTTTAACTTAGAGAAGTTTTCATGAATGGTTTTTATAGTTCAAGAACAGAGACTGTGACGTCGAAGATAAAATACGTAACGGAAGGCTGAAAGTGTACGAATACGCAGAATTAGAAATATTATTGGTTGAAAATTCGTGCCAAACGCAAAAAAAAAACAGGCACTTATATTAGGAGTAACTCAGCAAGCAATTTTACATCATTTAAAATCATCAAATGCTTAATTTTTTAATAAGAACTGCGGAAATTTATTTGTACACCTAATACAAAAGAAGGTTCTACAATATTTTTCACACATTCTAACATTTTTTCAGATTACACACGCAAAAGGGGGACTTTTGACTAAAACCTGACACACATACAATGTGTTGGTGTGCATATGTGTTTAAAAGAAGTTTTCACTTCAATAATAATATTAATAAATAAATTTTAATTATAATATTGGATTGGTGGAAATGCATATAATTGAATTGATTATTTGCTCCATATCATACTTGACATGCCTAATAATAATAATAATAATTATAATAATTTTTACGTTTAATTTTTATATATCCAATTATTATTTAAGAGAAAATAAAAAAGTGTCGGATTCTTAGCCACAAGTCAATGAAAAAACCCAACATTATTTCTCCACCAAGCTAATATATTAAAAAAAACAATATTTATATATTATTTATTATTATATTTAAATTGCAACAAGTGTCTGGAGGAAATGTCGTTGCACTTTAGCCGATCCTGACCTAGCGGTTTTCATATAAATAAGTGGATGATTGGTTTGGCCGTATAACCTACTCGTTTCTAATCGCATCTAACTTGAGAAGTAAGAAAAAAAGAGGGAAAGAGAAAGAGAAAGAGAAAGAAAGAGAGAAACCTTCTTACGAAAGTTTAAGAATGAAGAAATGAGCGTTTTCCGGGAAAGAAACCCGTTCGGTTGCGATCAAACGTGACGACGATGTCCCATAACAGATTGCTACAGCATTTCAAACACATGATTTTTCCTGTCTGTATCATAATAGTAGGATCATCAACGAACCACGACCATAACTTAGCTGTTGCACATTATTATTATTATTATTTATTATCATTTATTATTATTATTATTATTTGCAACATGTATTTCCTTTGATTGTTCGTTCGGTTAACTCGATAATATTAAGTTTTTCTAAAATTAAATGAAATATTTTTTAAAGTAATGGTTATACTAATTTCATAGTAAACTATCTCTCCTTTCTCTAAAATATTCATTTTTCTTTTACTTTCCATTTTTTTTGTCTATCTTTCTCTCATTTTTTCTTCAAATGGTCATGGACGTCAAATCAATTGAAATGTTAACAACAAATGAACGAAACTAAATGATTTTTTAGATAAATGTTGGTGGTAAAAGAAAAATGTCGAATTTTCCCATTGACATGTCATAAATTTGACATCTTTTTCTTAGAGCACCAACCCAATATTTCGATTATTGTAATTGGAATGATGGTATCTTTCTTCTTTACTACTCATCTTCCTATCTTGGATTGAGTATTTTTTATAATTAGTGTTCTTATTCTAAGACAGGGAATACCGGTTTACAAGTAAGTCATGGAACTACAAGTTGAAAAGAAATGCGTTAACAACACGGTGGACGATGAGTTCATTGATCATCATCATTTGTATTTGTTTCTTTTCGTTACGCACCAATCGCGTTATACTATTTTCTTTCTTTCTTTCTTTTTTATTTTATTTTATTTTATTTTATTTACTAACTGAGCCCTCGCTCGCTATTCAAATTAAATTCGAACATTCCTTTACTTCCGTTTTATTTTATTTTACATATATTTATTGTACACATTTTATTCTTTAATAGATGATTCTAATTCAACAAACGACGAATAGACAATTGGATAATCAACATGACTTGGCGAATTCCTAATGAAAAGTCATATATCAAAAATAATTTATCAGTCTTTTGCTGGATGGTGAATAAAGGGGTCAGGGGCTAGGGAAAGACGAATTTCATTTGAATAGCAAGCGAGTTGGACGGTCAGAAGAATAAATCAAATAATTATTTAACACATTCCGTGATACACGTTGAAATACTTATTTAATGCGCTGAAAACATGTTTATGACAAATTTCATTCTGTAAAATATATTTCTACAAAAGGAATTAGACCTTATACAAAACAATATCTAAAATGATAGTTGAAAAGATAATTAATTATGGATTGAAGATGCAATGAAATATTGTTTGCAATATCAAATGGCTTGAACGACAAGTCAGGCATAAATGACTTGGCATGGAACATGTTAATAAAGAAACAGTATTCTATCAAAAATATATTACATGTAACATACTCACACATTCACACACTGATACAGGTATACGTAAACACCTAGAAACATACACGACACGTATGTNAAAAGTATATGAATAAGTATATAAAGTAATGAAATATTGTCTGATAATATAACAATCTTTAGTCAAAATATCAAATGGCTTGAAGGACAAATCAGGCAAAAATGACTTGGCATGGAACATGTTAATAAAGAGAAAGTATTCTATCAAAAATATATTGCATGTAACATACTCACACATTCACACACTGATACAGGCATACGTAAACGCTCAGAAACATACACGACACGTTATGTGTGAGAAATTCTTTTGGTTTTAATATTTTAATAATAAAATATATGCAAAGTATATGAATAAGTATATAAAGTAATGAAATATTGTCTGATAATATAACAATCTTTAATCAAAATATCAAATGACTTGAATAAGTCATGGTTTGTTTAAAAAATTTCAAATTAGGAATGGCTTTGCAGGAAACGTGTTAATTAACAAATTTTCTTATCGTCAATAATCATTTTCACGATTATCATCCTACACGAGTTCGTAAGTTTATTCCTTTCCTTTTTATTATTTTTTTATGTCAGGAATCTCTTCGTACGACGTTTTAGGGTCAAACGAAAGGGTGGGGAGAGCAAACGATTTCATTTTAATACGTCTTGAAGAAACAAAATAAACTTGAAATACATTAGCCTTTATTATGGTGGAATGGTCGTGAGGAGGGGATAAATAATGGGATAAATAATGGAAATTAATTCACATAGGATTGAAGTGATTTGTAATGGTAGTGGTAGAAAAATAATGATGGTAATATATGCGATGACATTTATAAAAAAAAAAAATATCATCCATTTCCTATTACGTTTTTTTTCTTTTCTTTTCCCACCGTTCCACCACTCCTCCTCTCCCCCATGAAACGAATAATCCAAATTTATTCGTTCGTGACATTGCCTTAATTATTTCAACCAACGGAATTTTTTTGTCTGAGAAAATGCTTCTTAATGTTATTTTTATTTAATTTAATTTAATTTTATTATTATTATTATTAATATTAATATTTTTGTTCTTTTCTTTTTTCATTCCATCGTTCAATGACTATCAATACTCTAAGTTACACAGTTACACTATCTTCCGCATATACACCATTTCACCTTTCTCTACAATCTCTCGTTCACTCTCTTTTAGATATCTGGGATTAAGGATTACGAAATATGTTATTATGGGGTATGGGTATCAGGTGGATGGGGGAATGGGAGGAAAAGTGAGGGGGGTTTAATACATGACTCGTAACAGAACCGAGTACTGGAATTTCCGCGTGCCTCAACTCGTTCGCTAATCGTTTCCGCAAATAGAATTTTCCTTAATTTATATCCATGAAAAACAGGTTAATAAAACTTTATCGAAAATCAATTAATTTATATTCTGTCATATATATGTATATAATAAATATATTAGATTAGGAGAAAATTAAATCAATTTATTTTTACGTTTATTCAAAGCTTAAAGTAAAGAATTTCTTTAACTCCCCCCCCCCCTTCCACCCCCTCCCACCCTTCTTACCAACTTATATATACACGTAATAGATTTATACTTGTTATATATGTATTATATACTTTGACAATTTTTCGTCTAGGTTGTTTATTAGGCTTGTCAAGTATGAAATGGAGCAAATTTTCAATTCAATTACGTGTATTTTTTGCTTCACTTAATATACATTAGACTTGTCAAGTACGAAATGGAGCAAATTTTCAATTCAATTACATGCATTTTTTTGCTTCATTTTATACTTGACAAACTTAAAAAAAATTGTACGTAAAATAACGTTAAGTTTAATGTTAATAATAATAATAATTATTATTAATAATTATATTAATAATAATAAATTATATTAATAATATTATTATATTAATAATAATTATTATTATATTAAAATATTGTATAAAAATAAAAATAGAAAATAAAAGTATTAATTTGCGATAAGTTAGATTATTAAATATAAAAAAAAAGAATAAAAAATGCAACAAAATGCAATAAAATGCAACAAAATCTTTGTAATCTTACCGTGAATGTGTACTTGGCAATGAATCCACACGAATGAAGTAGTACGAGTCAAGGTACAAGTAAGCGACACGATGATTGACAGAATCCAACTCTCGCGAAATCTGGTTCTGACTTTAACTAATATTTAATAATTAAATTTTAATATTTATATATTTTTATTTACGTGTTGTTTTTTGTAGCGCTGCAAAGAACTGTTCGATAGCGTTTAAATCATTTACATAATAAAATTACTCGTACGATATTGTAAAATAATTATTGTAATAGAAACAAAAATAGACAGACAGAGAAAGAAAGAATAAAAGAAACAAAGAATATAAAAAAAAAATAATTAAATAAGATTAATCTCGACTTGTTCCACGTACCGGTGTTTTCTTAGAACTGTTTGATCGTTTCAGCAGTGAACTCTTAAGACCCGTTCGCGCATGCGACCTGTTATACTATATCGAGTTACGTTGAAAGAAGTGGGGTGTAGGTCTACCTATGATTATGTTTAACTAACATATTTCCCCTTCCCTTTTAAACTCTCTTTCCCTATACATCCTTCTCATATTTTTCTTTTAAAATATATACTTTTGTAACTTACATATATATTAGGTGTTGGAATTAACTTGTAGCGTTATACTAAAGATGACATGAGTTTTAAAGTATTCTGTTTTCACCTTCAGAAACAAATTTATCGTAAACCAGCTCTAACAAGGTTTTATTTTTACGACAAATATTATGTTTTAATTGTTAATAACATCATGTTACTATTATTTCAATATGTTGAGGTTTATCCCAAATAAAGTGTTTTTGCGGGAACGGCACAAAAGAACAAGTTTTTTACATCGTATTGTTACTAGTGATGAAAAGTGGATACATTATGATAATCCTAAGCGTAGAAAATCATGGGTTAAGCCCGGACAACCATCATCATCAGTGGCAAAACGCAATATTCATGGATCTAAGCTCCTCCTTTGTATTTGGTGGGATCAACAAGGTGTAGTTTATTATGAATTGTTAAAACCCAATGATACCATCACTGGGGATCGCTACCGGTTACAATTGATGCGTTTGAGTCGTGCATTAAAGGAAAAACGGCCGGAATGGAGCAAAAAGCACGATAAAGTTATTTTACTGCACGACAATGCTCGACTTCACGTGGCGAAACCAGTGAAAACATACCTGGAAACAATGAAATGGGAAGTCTTAACTCACCCGCCGTATTCTCCGGATATTGCTCCTTCGGATTACCACCTGTTTCGATCAATGGCTCATGGTTTATCAGGGGAAAAATTAACATCTTATGAGGATTGCCAAAATTGGATCGATTCATGGATTGCCTCCAAGGACGAAGAGTTTTTTCAAAGGGGTATTCGACAGTTACCTGAAAAATGGGAAAAAGTAGTGGCAAGTGATGGGCAGTATTTTCAATAATATAATTTTTCGTTATTTTGTAAAAAACGCTACGAATTAAATCCAACACCTAATATATTACCATAATTGAGTATAAAATTATGCTCCATTTCATACTTAATTTATATTTGTTTTTGTTATTCATACAGAGGATTATATAAAAATGTAAAGAAAAATTATTGAAAAGGATTGAGAAGTATTTTCAAAAAAGTGAATTTGAATATGCATCTTATGCAACAAAATGCAGTTAAATTGTTTTATATTTTTTTTAGATTTTCTGATTTTTTTTTTTCAGATCAACGAATACGAATCTCGGATCTCGTATAGTTTGAATATTATTTGATTTTTTAGATTGCAATAGAAATAAAATTTGTTTTTATTGATGAATATTTGCAAAAATTGATATTTTATTTTAAATAAAAATTGGTTGGATTTGATCGAATATAGAACGTTTCTAAAGAAAATTTTCCAAAGTCTTCGCGTATTAGTAATTACCATAATAAAGAAAAATAAGGAAAATTGCATAATCATTTGATACTTGAAATACGTAAGTTACGGTTGCGTGACAAATAATATCAAGGGCGATAGAAAACAAAGTGCAAAATCCCAGAGTCTATCATTTTTATATTCTCAATATGGTTCTGATTTATTTTCTTTCTTCTTTTTTTATTGATCAGCTGTTAGTATCATTTCCACTTGTATATTTTTATTTTTACGTAAGATAAAATGAAATTAAAATAAAATTAAAATAAAATTAAAATAAAATTAAAATAAATTAAAAACATTATTCAAATGTCTATCTTTTTTGTCATTAAAACGTATTAAAATAAGTATTTACAACAGCAACAAGAAAAGAATATAAAAAATCTACACACGTGTGATAGCAATTATGACAAAGTGGAGTACATAAATGGAAAGCAAAAATCCTAGTTTTCCAATTTATTTTTGTTCCCATTAGCAATTATTATTCCTAGGATAAAATTAAATATTTTATATTAATTGTTCCCCCTTCCCCTACACTCACACACACACACACTCAAACACACATAGAAACACACGTAAAGAGTGTGTAATAATTATTTATGGATGCACTTATGTATGCACTTTTATGAATGTTTTAGTAGGTCAAATAATAGGAATAATACTTAAAGTAGGTAAATAAAAACACAGTGATGGTATTTTTCAACGTGACGTCCTCGTAAATCATGTTCCACGATATAAACGATTAAATGACGAAGAATGATAGATACTTACAAATGATTTCCGTCGATAAAAGTAAAAGTATCTTTAAAGAAGACACTCATAAGTATACTCACACACATACACACACATACAGACACACACACACACACACACACACACACACACACACAGATACACGTAGTCACATGCAAATAGGCAAACACACAAATAAGAAAAAGCGGAACATGTATGATAATACGAACGAAACAACAACGATCGTTAATAACTATTTTCTCTTTGGTTAAAATGATCAGTTTTATATTTGCAATACAATCAACAACAAAAAACAACACCAAGTTTTTGTCCTGTATCAATAGAAATCTATATTTAATAGATACGTTTACCTTAACACGTATATTTTCTTCGTACCTCATACGATTATTTGAATCATACGTGAACGTTGAAAACACATTATCTCAATCCTGATTAATAAATTTTTCTTATATTCTAATAATTATGTTCAATTCTTTATCAATTTATTTTAACAATGATTAAATATTTATCTAATTATGATTACAATCAAATCTCGAGTAAATTTAGTTTTCTTATTTTATATATTTTTATATATTTAATAAACAAATAATACAAATTTAATTATTAATAACAATTTATATATTAAATAATATAAATAGGACAAGATTTTCTAATTCTATTCTGTTGCATTTTTTGATCCATTTTATACTTGACAATAACAAAAATAATATATTAGCCTTGTCAAATATGAAATGGAGCAAATTTTCTATTTAATCCACGTGCATTATTTGCTCCATTTCATACTTGACAAACGAAAAATATTTATTTGGTTGTCAAGTATGAAATGGAGCAAAAAGTGTACGTATTTGAATATGAA
>JACGTP010000592.1:0-24924 GCA_023678845.1 Mischocyttarus mexicanus
GTCATTCGGGTTGCTAATTAAAAATTAACTCTCTCTCTCTCTCTCTCTCGTCGAAACCAGCCCACAGTTCTCTCATTTTATTTTTTTCTATCTCTCTTCTATTTTTTTTTTCTTTTTTTCATCGGGTTCATTGTGGTAACGTATTTTCATTAATTTTACACGCACGCAATTGCGGCCAATTCCTTCCCGGACGAATTCACGCCAAAATCATTTCAATCGTAAAAATATCCTCCCCCTTTTACATATTTCTATCGTTAACGATGATTTTAATTTTTTTTTTCTTTCGTCCTATTTTCTTTGATTTTCTTCACAAACGGTTTTACCCTAATTATCGTAAAACGTTTCTAAATGTTTCGCGAAAAAAGAATGAAATAAGTACGACGAACTATTCGTATAACCGTTCACTATCTCATTCTATCTGTTTCCCTCTAATGTTCGATAATAACAGAACGAAGAGTACATTAGAGTTAATGGTTGTCGATTTATCGATTAACTCCTACTTTTTAGGCGCGTATCAATCAAGCTGCCCTCGAACGATGGCGAACTAGATTGCTCGGCCAACATCGTCGCGATGGTAATGCGATTGTTGCAAAATTGTGTGGACTCTCGGAAGTTACTTTTCTTTCTCCCCTCCCCCACCGCCTCCTCTCTCTCCCGTTTCCTTTAGTCCTTTTTCCCACCCCCTTAACTGCTGTTTTCTTTTATTTTTTCAGTCTCTGACGTCAGAAGAGCATACGAAGGTAACGCGAGACGAGCACGAATTATTAGCACGAAAGGTAGAACGAATAAGGTAATGACGGTAAATCGTGTGGGCGAATTAAGATTAGCGCGAACGCGATACCTTTAATGGTTTCTCGGAAAGGGTGGGTGTATTAAATGAGATGATATCGTATTTAAATATGGATGATATACAAAAACTCCTTGAAAATAAATACTAGCTCGGGTTCGTGGATAATATCGGTTCGTACGTAAAATGTAATATCTGTGTGTGTGTGTGTGTGTTAGTTTATGTATATACGTAGGTTAATGCAAAAGCTCGGTGTTTGTTAAAATGAAAAATATCAAATGGTAGCTTTACGTGTTGCTAAATAAGATAAATAAATGAAGAAAGAAAGTAAGAAAGTAAGTAAGGAAGGAAGGAAGGAAGGAAATTCTAATTAGTGTTATATATCCTTTTCCTTCGTTTTGTATTCATTATTTACGATAGATGTAATTTTTATCAGTCACGAATGGTAGATGCAATTTCATTGATAATAAAACGTTGTTAAAATATTCTAAATCCCCTTACGAAAGAGAGAGAGAGAGAGAGAGAGAGAGAGAGAGAGATATGAGTAGGTGGAATGAAAAATGTTGAAAGCAAATAATAGCACGGGTCTCTACAAATTGGCCACTTATCTTATCTTTCATTTCTTTTCGTTAGTTATTTTTTCAAATGTCCGGTGGATAACTGACCAACAATTTCTACAACCCTGAAAGGATGGTCCATCAATCTCAGCTTCCTCGACATTTTTCTATTTCTATTGGATTCCCCCCCCCCCTCCCCCCATTTCTTTTTTCTTTTATTTTATCTTTTTTTTTTCTTTATCTCTAATTTACCTGCTACCTGTTTTTCTTTGGTAGAGAGAGACTCTATCTTAGTCGATACATTTTTAAAACGGAGTTGCCTCTTGCAAGATGCTGGTTAATATTGTATCCTGCCATTCATTTTCTTTCTTTCTTTATTTCTTTATTTCTTTATTTCTTTATCTTAAAACACTTTTTCGTAGGGGTTAATCTAACCTAACGGGATATATCGGTTTGTTTTAAATTTTAAATCTACTCTCAAACTCTGTTAAAGCCTATTAAATCCTCGAATTATCCTTCGAGAAAATCGTAAAAATGAGAAGAAAAAGAAAAAAGAAAGAATGAAAAGGGACATCGACGTTAAAAGTTTTTTTAAGATAAAATGAAAAAAATATTTTCAATCTTTTACTACGTCTCGAAATAGATGTTAATCAAAATTTTAACGTTAAGTACTCGAGAGTACTGAGGTGAACAACGAAGAAAATTACTTGCAAGAGAATACATTTCAAAGAGTATAATACAAAATCACATAGGTAGAAGTTACTCGTTAAGGTTAACTGTAAAAAGTGGTCTTCTAATAGAAAGATCGCTATAAATGCGCTAGTGGCGGTAGGAGTATACTATAGAATATAACGGAAAACTTCACTTATACCTTTCTCTACGTGCTATGCTATACACCACTTACTTTATCGAGTTTTCCAAGATCTTCTAGGTGGTATACGAATTTATGATATGATTTATGATACTGTAACTGTGATTTCAGCATATTTTACAAATACAGGATATACATTATATATATTAGGGTGATTGTTATTTTGCATTCGATCAAACACATCCCCCGTGTTATTTCAGTTTGAAATAAATAAATCAAATCAAATCGTCCTCTGAAACCCTTCAGTCCTTCATATTAATATTTTTACATTCAAAGGTATTTCAAAACTTTTATATATTATTTAAATGTTAAGTAATATGTTTTATTTTTTCATTCGCGTTTTTTTATTTATGATTTTGTTGCAATCAAATATTATAGCAATGATTATTCTTTATTCGAAGAGCACTTTGAAGCTAATTCCAAAGTTTATTTTATTGATAAAATATCACATAGTTTGTATTATATATAATATATATAATAAAAAATACAGAAACACTTTTGTCCAGAAACATTTTAAATTCCGAAAATAGAAAATAATTAGGATCGTAATTGGGTTAACCAGGTCGTGGGGTTAAATCTCGTGCGAGTATTTTGTCAGCGTGTGGTCAGTTGCTTTGGTTACGTTAGGGTCAATGGTTATGGCAGATTACAGCATTTTGTAAAAGTAAACTTGAGAAAGGATAGCGTTAGTTGGTGGCCATTTTCGCGTTATAAGCAGTTTTACGAGGCATGAAAAGAAGATCGACGTCCCTTTGTCGCCATACGAAACGTCCCTCATGAATAATGGATCGATCTTTTGAGAAACGATTTCATTGTAAATTGAACACAATCGTTTCTACTACTAGTCTTCTTTTACTTCTTCAAACCAAACATGTTCATGACCGGTAAAAGTGATCGGACAATAGTTTGTAAGAGACATCGTTGTAGGGGACAAGAAAAACTCTAATACTCTTAGTTAGTCTTTTTATTTAGTTTCTTTTTTTCTTTTCATCTGAGGTTTCCAGTTAGATGAAAAAAGATGTGTTCCCCTTCTTCTTCTTCTTCTTCTTCTTCTTCTTCATCATCGTCATCTTTTTTCTTTTTGATACGATATCCCTTTCGTTTTCCTCGTCGTATATTTTTTTTTCTTTTTACCTACGAGGTCATTCGAATCTCTGTTTTCCAAGACTGCGCACGTGACGACACCACGTGTGTGCATATACGTGGCTGACCAAGTTGAAAAAGAATCAGAATGGAAAAACTTTTACTCCATTTCTTTTTGAATATTTTCCCAACTCCTATGCGTGTGTGTGTGTGTGTGTGTGTGTGTGTGTGTGTTATTTTTTCTTTCTTTCTATCTTTCTATATTTTTTCCTTCTCTCTGTTCATTTAGAATTTCGTTCAGTCGATTGAAGTAATTTTTATTTATTCTTCTTATTTTTGATTAATCTTATCATCCTTCTTCCGTGAATTCTGTGTTGAAGAGAAGAAGGAAAGAAAAAAAAGAGATGATAATTGTCAAGAACAGAACTGGTTACCGATTGAATGGTATAGCTACTACCTTTCTTTCACGAAAATTCTCGTTAATTTGGCGAGAAAAAGAAAGAGAATGTTCTATTCGAAGTTAGTTCGACCCTTATCATGCGTTTCAGAGACAGGTCGACGTTTCTCCATAGTTTCCTGAAGAAGAGGAACAAAAAAAAAAGAAAAAAGGAAGCAGCGTGTTTTTGGTTGAAAGTTAGATTGCAAAATTCTCGTGCGCACTTACTACGAGTAATGCGAGATTGAGGAAAATGAAAAGAGTTTCGTAGAACGTAAATTAGTCTCCTTTATTCGAATTTCTTTTATAATTTCCATCCACTTTTATTTCCATTTCTATCCCATTTTAATCCCATATGAACAGTTCTTTTTTTCCTTTCTTTTTTTCTTTTTTTTTCAACGAAATCAAATAGTTTCTCTGACGAGTTTCGATAAACGAATTTTTATGTTAGATAGGATAATAAAAGTTCGCGTTGATCCTATCATTTATTATTAATTATTATTATTATTTAAAACAGTGTAAACTTTTTCTTGGTTATTTGATATTATAAGATATTATAGATTGTTGCATATCTCTGTCGTATTTGAAATGAATTTCAACGATTACAATCTTAGCACTGAGACATTTATTTCATTAATAATATATATTGACCATTGTTGTTCAAAATTTCTTTTCATCCAGTAAACAATTTGTTAATATCCAATAATATCCAAAATAATTTAACATTGTATCAGAAAGGTAATATGATCAAAAATTATTATACAATGAATTAATACTTATTATCCATTCTTTATTAATATCAACTAACCGAAAAAGTTCGTGTCGTTTTAATCAAGGAAAATAAATGGTATAAAGGAACTTTCTTGGTTATTTAATATATATATATATATATATATATATATATATATAAATTAAATTCTTGGGTATCATGATATATCAAAGGAAATTTGATAATCGGATAACGTCATCCCTTTAAGATAACACATCGGTACGTCGAACAGCGGAATCGGAATAAAATTGCTAGGATCGACTTGGTCCCTGTCGTTTGAAGTGTCCCATGTATACCCCAGTCAAACTCAAGTCTCAATTTCGAGTTTCAAGATTCCTACATGCGTAGGAACAGTTAATTGTAAGTCTGAGGGCTAGCAACTGTGCTAACATCGTACAGGATCCTAAACCAGTTGGTAGGTAGGTACACGAAAGCTCATCAATGTCTTACCTGTCGAGGTTTTAATGAACCTGACCTTAGTCTCTTGCAAGTGCAACACCTCTCGACATTCTGTTTTATTAAGTTAGGTAGTAATACAACGTTTAGATAGATGTACAACGTTTACACCTTGAGTCTATTTACAATATATTTTTATCCTAAAACTTTATTTATTTTTTCTATTATTTTTATTTTATTCAAATGTTTGTTTTAAACAGTAGATTTCTGAGATTGTTTACTACAACGTAAGACAAGTATTTAACAAATGTATGTAATTTTCATGTAATTTAAAGTTAGATGGTAATAGTAATAATATCAACTATTCCTATCGACAATGATTACCATCAACCTTCTCAATACTAGTCGATTCCGCTAGCTTAGCTTCTACTAATAGTGGTGATAGTAGTAGTAGTAATAGTAGATAGTACATAGTTTGTAATTTCCTTGCTGAGACCGATGATCGTTGAGAACGTTTCGATTATGATCATTACATAATCGATTTTATCCCTTAATTTTACTTACCCATTAAAGATATTTTCAAAGTTTTTATGGATCATTTGGTCGTCTGCGGACTATTAGATCGAAAAACGATTTTTACGTCGTATACAGTTTTTATAAAAATTCTTGTAGAATAACTTTTCACTATACATTTCGTAAAAGTCACATAAACTGAGCACATTTAAACAAACTCGTTGTGAAATTGATCTTAATCTAAAATGAAAAGTAATGAAAATAGAAAAGAAAAAAAACCATGGAATTTGTCTTTAGAATAGTTATCGGAAAAGTTAATCAAGGTGACAATAGAATATCGTTAGTCGATCGGACCGATAATCGGCCGTTTAATTAGGGGGGTGGTACTTGCGGATAGCCTATTGGGTGCAATACCACATTCCGTAGTAAACCAGATATCGGTAACTCGCTATTAGATGGTCTATATACGTTGTATCGATTACGTACGGATAATCAACGACGATTTCGAAGATGGAATTTCATCAAAAATTTCACCATTAAATTCTCTTATCACTTTTTTACCATTATCTTTTCTTTTTTACTTTTTATATACCTATGCATGTATATCTATTTTGTATATATAGATATACACATGAGAGTTAGATATTAACTATGAAAAAAAGGATCGGATCGAAGACGCCTATGAATTTTTAAAAGGTTAGAATTTGATTATAGAGGCCGTTTGATTTTTTATGTAACCGTAAAGAGATAGATGAAGAATATCTAATAAATGCCATCATTGAATATTCATGGGGGAGGGGGGGAATACTTTTCGTCGTTATAATAAATTCGAGATAATTTTTTATCCTTATATTATTCATTCCCTTTTTAAAAATAATTTTTAACGATACGGGTATATTAATAATATCAAATATCAATTGAAATGATAATTTCGTGAATTCGTATTGAAATTATGAAACGTGCTTAAATATAACCATTAGGATTTTTCACGTATTTGTATTATAAACGGTAGAAGAACAAATTCATTTTCATATCGTTAATGATCATTTTCGAACACGCGATTGTATATACTTGTACGTGTATATGTGTATGTGCATTGGTGGGAGAGAAAATTTGACAGATTACGTTTATTCCCTAAAATAGTACCTAACGTAGCCGATAGCTAAATCATATTCACGCGCTACATTATTCATGTTCTTTCCCACGTACCTATTCAACAGAAATGATGATGCAAACGTACGAATATAAAACACGTTTAATAGATTAACTCAACGAAATTATAATTCTATTATATTATAATAAAATCTTATATTTACATACACGTACTCACATATACTTACATAGGACATACGAGTAAAATTATATTACTGTAAAATATATTTATTTATGATAAAATATTGATATACTTAAAGATTTAATAATAATAATAAAAGCATATATTTTTCTTCGATTTTTTGTTTTAAATTTATTTCCTTTCAAAGAAAATTAAAATATATATATTTATGATATACATCGATATAAATATATATATTGTATTTGAAGATCCAGGTTTATATTTTCAGAAGAAGATATCTCAAATAAATTTCTTTCATTTTCAATGTCATTTTGAATTCTCCGTTTCAATATAATCGACTGGAAAGAAGGAAAACTTGGTGCAACGTTCAACAGTCGTTGCTCATTCATGCATAATTTTCCAAGATTCAACATTCGTTCTAGAGAGTTTCCTCTATAAGATTGGATTTCTTCGCGGTCAAATGTGTGTTCTTTCTCTCTCTCTCTCTCACAGACATACATACACACTCTCTCTCGTTCTTTATAATATTCGCGTTCTCATTTTAATATCTTCAAGTTACTCACGAGTAAGTACTTCAACCGCCACGTCGCGCGTTAAACGTTTTCAAAAGTGTTATAAAATTTCACGAGGAAGTATGAGTCTTTTTATGAATCGTGTATTTTTAGGTAGGAAAAGTTAATCGTACTTTAAATGCAATCCCATTGACGTGCGTATATAAAATACAGGATTTAAGGGGGAAAAAAAAATAAAACAGAGAAAAGAAAAGAAATAAATTAACATCGGTCTGAGAAGAAGATGTTTCAATTCAGATTAATAAGATTCTCAAATATGTAACTATGCCTCTGTTGAAAATATCTTTTTTCTAATAAAATAATAAAACTAGATCATATACTTGAAAGTTTAATGTTCGATCATATACGTACGACTAACTTTTACTACTTAATAATATAAGACCCAAACATCTATGGACCTATGTTAATGTAATTTTCTTTTTCTGCATACAAGGAATATTCTATATTTCTAAGTTTTTTTGCACCATATTTACGTTATATCCCATATATCGTGATACATATGGTACGAAGGGTGCGCCCTACGGTTTACTCTTTTCTTTACATCGTAAAACCCTTCTTTGTGATATTTCCCTCTTTTATATTATCCATCTATTCTTTTTCTCCCTGATATACTTATCAACCGATAAAAAAGAGTTTCACATTTATATAATATCTCTCACGTTGAATTACATTTTATTATACCAATAAAAAAAATATCTTATTTAAAGATTTATAAGATTTAAAACGATACACACGAAAGAATGTTAATTAGATATTATTTAACATTTATTTAAAAAATTAATAGTAGAATCTTCTATGATTCTAATGAGTTTGCATGATTTTTTCAAATAAAAAAAAAATAAAAAAAATACAGAATGCTAATAATGTAAATCTTTAAATTGATTCAGGATAGATTGTAAAATTTGATTTTAATGAGTTTAAGTTAGCATAATGTTATGAATGGTTGATAATATATGAAAGATCCGTCAGATATATCCTATGGAAGAAGGATGAACACTCGTTAAAGAAGCGTTGATAGATGCGATAACAGCGTATCGATAATGTACGTTGAAATAGCGTACGTCGAGCTGTCGTAAACGCGTACGAGACGAACGATGATAAGGACAGATCCATATGACAACAGAATACATCGACATGACAGTACGTAGTTCTGTATCCGACGTTTCATCCCAACGGCCCTTCCCTACCTTTTGAACCTACACAGCTTACACTAATGACAGTATGACAGAATGAGAGACAGAGCAAGAGAGAGGGAGAGAAAGTGAGTACAATGACTGATATTTATTAAGTCAGATTTCCTTCTTACACAAATTTTCGTAGTTAATATATTTACAAATTAGAGTATTTATAATATTTACAATAAAGTATCAGAGTGTGTGATATAAGTGAAGAGTATAATGACTGATTTTTGTTTATAATCAGTACTGTAGTATCATAGTTAGTTTGTTAATAAGATAAGCGAGCGTACCCGTCTAGAACAGCTGATCGAAAGTGTAAATACCGATAGTAATCTCGATATTTGATACCGCGATAGCCGAAACGGGCTTGGAAAACAAGCGAGCGAAGAAAGACGCTTGGAAAAGACCGCGAGGCATTCTCGCGACGGATACCATAGCGCACAGCGTGTAATCGTTATTTGTATTCTAATAAATATAGTTTTTGTTAAAGAAGAAATAAAGCCCTAGACACATCTTTTCTTCCTTCTTTCCGACATATATCTGTTAGTATTTCATTATCCTAAAAAAGAACCTACAGTACTTTTAAAAATTTTTACGTTGTTAAAAGACCTTTTATTATTTGTTTTTTTTTTTATTATAATTAATTAAAATGTATTTGTTTTTATGTTAACGTCGAAACTTCTCAACCCCCAATGATTTATACATATATCTAGTATTTAACGGTTATTATATAGATCTATAAGTTAAAATATAGTGATAAAGAAAGTAATAAGTAAGCGTATAAGCCTGGCGTAACGAATGGTTTGCATGCATCACGTAATTAGAAAACTTTTAATGATCACACTATTCCTTCACGATTAATTACATTGCATTAAGATTAATATCGTATTACGTTGGGTATATGCAAATATATATATATATATATATATATAAAGGTTTAAAGATAGTAAAAAAATCAATGTTAACGGTTTTTTGTATTTCAAAGACGTTAGAAAAAATAAAATGATCGATAATTACAAGTATATATATATATATATATATATATATAGTATTCGATAAAGACAATATTAACTTTTCTATAGTATCAAAGGTTAAGCAAATAATATTTGTAACAGAGAGAGAACAATATATAAATATCATATGTAGTTAGGTATATAGTGACCCATAGAGTGTTAAGCTGCTAACGTCGCGTGAGAATTTAGCTGATCTAGCATCACTCCTATCGGTTGATTAATGCATTGTGTTACTGCTGTACGTGTATGGCGTATACCGTAACTAACTACTTCGGTAGCACCCATTTTCTCAGGACAAACGATCGTTTATTTCAACGAAATACTCTTCTCTACATTACAGTTGACCCGTTCCACGTTGCTCACAGTTTGAGGTTTCCATCTGTGGTATAGTGGTAATACATTATAGTTGAATGAATGGTAAGAGTTTACTGTGGTCATAACTTATAAATTATGAATGATACAGAATCGCTTTTTGTTTTCAATTATTTCCAATTCCATACTTTAAGAGCACAGATTCGTTATTTTCCGTCAATGTTTATTTAGGATAAGAAAATTCAAAAAATTTATCTAATATTACAATTGAAACTTATCTAAAAGTCAATTAATTATTTCATAAATTATTGACTGTTCAAATATAATATGTTATATTTATTTAACATTATAATTACAACTTTTTCATAAGTGTTAATTATAAATCTATAATTTTTTTATAGTTTTTTATTTAATCCATTGTTAAAATTATCGACACACACACAAGTACTTATAAATTTTTCTCCAACTCCAAATGTGATTATTTTTCTTATCGAATTGTCCATTATACGGTCGACTAGGGTCTTATATTTCTTTGGAAAAACTTTGTAACTTGGGCTTTGTGTGCTATCCATCTATGGAGTTAAGAGGTAATAAAAGCGAAAAGTTTTACAAGGTGAGAAACACCGTTCGACAGTTGAACGTAGGTTGAACTAAACTTTTCGCATAATTCATCTTTTTCTTTTTTTTTTTACAACATCTTATATTTTTGTATTTTTCTATATAAGTTTTTGTCTCATTTACAACTTGAAAAGAAATATTTTTTACGATTACGCGTGTACTTAATGTTACGTACATGCACGTAAATTGAAAAAAGGGACGAAAAAAAAGAAAATATATTTATTCGATAAATCAGATATCAGTTTCTTCTGTTATTAACGATACGTGTTTTCCACGTTTAGTATCCAATTTCGTTCATTCACGGAATAGAAGCTGTTAAATTCAATAGTCGACAGAGAAAATTCAATCAAGAGCCTCGTTATCGAAGCGGTAAAATACGTTACGTTACATTTCTGCGTATGCAATTGTTAAACGCATTGTTCAAATAGTATATATATAATATAAACAATACTAACACTTATGCATATCGTCTGTGGCATTTTTCGAAATATGTATTTTATCAAAAGAATTTATTTGCATACGTTTCGTTGCAATAACGAATTTATTAGTTTTCATCAAGTTAATGGTTTTAGAAAATATTTCTCCTCGCGTTGTTGTTCCCTTTTCATTCGGATAAATCAATTCTTATTTTTTTGTAACGAGTTATTATACTACACCATAAAAATAAGCATATAAATATTTACCAAAATATTTCGTGAATATTTTTCTAAATACGCTTTCTACTTGATTTTTTTTTCTTGTTTTTTTACTTTCGAGTAAAATATTAGATGCAAACACGGATATATATGTTATATGTATACATAACATTACATTTAAAAATGTTTATAATCATTATTGACACATCCACGTTACTGGTGCTTCTATCGCAAGACAAATATAGTCCGTCATTAATAGGGGTAAACAAGCTTATTGTTCTAGAAACACCAACGGGCTATTTGGAATTACCGTTTACCGGACTCTAGTCTATTGTGTATTCCCATTATTTTCTAATGAAAGAATCAAAAGAAGGTGCAAATTTAATAACCATATTTTACCTATGTGTTCCATCATTTTTAATTATTTTATATTTAATAATTGAACAAAAAATTAATATATTTTTATATTAAAAATTGTGAAATAATTTATCGGATAATTCACTATTTCCATATCTATCCTTGAATTCATACTATACCTCTTGAAAATGGTATGACTGGATGTTGTCATTGAATTCCGAAATAAAAGGGGCTCTTGTCAAAGTAAAGAGCCTTCCGATCTTTCAGGAAGTCGATATCCTGAGCAAGCTGTCACCAAGCAGGGAAATACTTTTCCTTCTATCCTCTTCTCCTGAGTATTGTTAGTCCTCTTTTTACTTGGATAGAACTTTTAAGTCGACAGTAGAAAATAATGCTACGTTACTTCTTTTTTTTTTTTTAAAAGGAAAGAGACAAAAATTTGTCTTATTTTTCTTTAATAAATTTAATACAAGATAAAAAACTTTTTGTTAAAACGATCGTAGAAAGAAAACGAATCTCATGAAACTCGTAAAAAGAAAAGAGTAATAAAGGCGAATATAAAAATTAGAAAGAGAAAAAAAAATATAGGAAAGGGTAATATCCGGTTTACGTTTAAGTAGAATTAGCGGGCATATTTTTCGACGATATTGTTAGTTGTAAAATTAAATAGAAATAAAGTTATTAACTGTTCTTTTAATAAACCTTCCTTTTAAGCTTGCTTTAATAAGTCTCTTTGGGAGTGATCACGGACCCAAGGATATAACCTTCTAGAATCGAAAAAAAAAAAAACAAAACTATATATTCTTAAAAAAGAATACAGAATGATATTAAATCCGTGATTAATTGTCACTGTAATACTTCGCAAAAGAAACAACAAATGTTTCGCTAATTTAACGTTGCTTTGCCTCCGATTACGTACAAAGTTTACCTTCTTTTCTTTTTTCCTACGTTTTTATTCAGCTTTATGAAGTTAAAAGGAAAAACGAAGTAAACGGTTTGAAAACTTTACTTAATTTACAAGAAAGTCCATGGAATGACATTTTAGATCAAAGGACGGATAAGCGGATAGTGGTATAAACGTTAAAATAGTCAGTCGGGACAAAGGGTAGTAGAAAAGTCAGATTAAATAATCAGATGTATATAAATTATTGAAGAATTACAGGATAAGATATTATGAAAATAATATAACGAGCTTGGGAAATTGACATTTATTTTTATTTTCCAGTATTTTATTCAAATAAATGGTCAGCAATTTGTGAACATTTTTTTTTTCACTAGAAATAATATCTTTCTAATATTTTCAATAGATGACTAATATTTGTAATAGGGAATATTTGTAATATTATATTTTATTTTAAATGCCTTACTCTGATTATTCCAAAATATTAATATGATGTAAAATAAAATATATTGATAATTTATGAAAAAGAAATAAATATAGAAATTACAAGAAAAGAAAAAAGAAGAAGAAGATATTTCGAAAGTAAGGATAGCAGTTTGAGATGATAATATTTATTAATTCATTAAATCCTTCGATTAACTCTGAAATAATTTGATGGGCGTCGATTTGCCGGAAGGTAGAAGTAGATTTTTCTCTTTAGCCGGTACGACATCGTTTGCAAAAAGTTGCATACTAAATTTTCGCTTCTGGGTAAAAGGGAGAGAGAGAGAAAAAAGGGCTGTTTCCGATAGAACCAAAAGTTTTCGCCTTTGGTAAAGTGGCCTCTTGGGAAGTGTAGTTTTACCGGCATACTATTATCCTACTTAACGGACGCTCGACTAGGCAAATGGTGGATGTGTTTCTCTAAATTTTGATTGAAAAAGAGGGACAGAGAGAGAAACGTGAGAACGACTTGAAAATAGCTATCGTACCATTCCAACATTAACAATGTGATATTTTATTACAGCCAAGAATGTTATTCTGTTGTTAAAACATAACTTCTACAATTTTTTTTTACTCTTCTCTACCCCTCTCCACCCATACCCCCTGCTATCCTCATTCAGTTTAATCGTCATTCATAATTTTGAAGGAAAAGTTTGGATGAAATATTTTCGTCTGTCTGCTTTTGTTTTTACTTCCTTTTTTGAGGGGGCAAATAAATGAAATATATACATATTTTTATATTTACAAAATGTGGATCATTTTTCTGTTCTTTTTTGAAGAAAAAGAAGAAGATTTCCAAGAGTGAAATAAATTCTCTCTTCTTCTTTATACCGTGTTTTCCTTTTAACAATAAAATGTTATTTCAAATGTAGACTCTCGCGAAAGAATTCTATGCTATTTGCTTAGCAGTCGGACATGAGAGCTATTATTTGTTGAGACTTCCATCGTAAGAGAGAACATACAAGTGGCAGTGAAACCACTTTTGCTAAAATTCTATTGTGACTTTTACATTATACATTGTTTCGTTGGGATATTGGAGGTGAGTTGAAACTCGCGAGACAGTTTCTAGTCGAATACTTTTAAAAAGGTAAAGGAATGCTAGCTGTTATGTCGATCATACGAGACGTGTGTATGTCTTGTTTTTTCTTCTTCTTTCTTTTTAATTTAAGCATAAAAAAGAAAAAGACAAATCGTAGAAAATTATGATAAAAATATGTTTTATCGTGCCGGTGACCTATTTTCCAACACAGGAATGTTAGCGTTCGTGAGAAAAATAAATTCTTTACTTTTACGACTTTACATTTCTTGTATTTTTTCTTTTCATTCAAAAAGAAGAAAAAGAAGAATAAGAACCGTAGACAATTATGACATAAATAATTTGTTTAAATATATCATAACGCTTCGAAAAGAGTTCTACTTTCTTACATGCAAAATTAACATTCGCAGAATATAAATTTTGTATTTGAACAATTTTAAATTTCTTTTTTGTTTTTTTCTTCTCTCGTTTTAATTCTAACGTGATTAAGAAGAAGAAGAAAAAGGTAAAAATCGTAGATAATTATTAAGCGAATAATTTATGTAAATATATTACACCTTACAGACGACCTATTTTCTTTCATAAAAATTATATATATACATTCGACAATTATTCTACTTTTATATTTGGAAGTTTGAAGAAAAAGGATATATACTCGAAATAAAAGAACCACTTTGGTTAAAAAGATTGAGAGAATTTTTAACGGCGATTTGCGACGTAGAAAATATAATAAAATATCAAATCTTCCTTTTGCCCCCTTTCCTTCCTTCTTCGTTCGATAGAAAGAAAGAAAAAGCTTTCTTCCATTTGAGCTTTCGGCACGTCTTTAAGAAGGTTGATACTTAAAGATAGAAAGTAAGAAGCTGTTTGAAGAAAATTTCCTTCGCAATACGAAAGAGTTTTTCTCTCTCTCTTCTTCTCCTTCATCTTTTTCTTCTCTCTCTTTTTGGGTTCCACTTTTGGAGAAAATAGATATAAACGTGCGAGAGTTGAACTCTCGTAGAAAATTCTTTCCCCTTGGCAAGATGAATCTCGTACGACATCGTCGGAACCTTTAAATCGATCATCTATCTTTTATTTAACGTGTCATCGTACCGTTCACGTTTGTTACTTCTTTTTTCGAAAGTAAAGGAAGAATTTTTCTCGAAAATAAAACCAAAAGAGTGAGTAAGGACATTCCTTTTATTTTTTTTTTTTACGTTACATCATTTTTCACACACGTTTTCATACTTTTTAAAATTTTATTTTATGGATAGATATTTATTTTCTGAAATAATATATTTTTTGTATTAATAAAGTGGAAGAATTAATTTTATCGTTAATTTAAAGAGAAGAATCAATTGAATTTTAAAGAGAAGATCAATTGGTTTTGATTTTTTCTTTACAACTTTTTTCTTTTTTACAAATATTTTAAATAAATATTCGGTATTTGTCTTTTGTATTGACGAATTTCATTTATCTGTATACTTATAAAAGAAAAATCAAGTTTTAATTATTCGAAAACGATTAAAACCAAAAGTAGCGATAATAGTAATTGAGTTTTCAATGGATTGAGAAAATTCGTTTAGCATCTGAATGAAATTTACCTAATTGATACTCAATTGGATTACTAAGTGCCTACATTTGCGTAATAGAAATAGCGTTTCTCGAGAAAGGGAGGTAGTGCGTGTTTGTGTGTGTACATAGATGTTTATCTCAGACGATTGCTTCTATTGTCTTTGGTACGATCTATAAATTCCATGATAGATTAATATGTTATTTGCTATGATAAATGTTTATTAAAGCCTGTTACACGCCAAATCAATTTTTTATTATATTCTTATTTTTATTATATACAAATATTATACAAATATTATACAAATATTTTATTATATAATATAATCAGAAAGAATATAGAAAACTATTTGCTTTTTAAAATAATAGTTTACAAAAATTTATATTACAAAATTTGGTATATAGAAATGCATCTGAAACTTCTCCTTTCGTTATCTTAAAAATGGTTGATTATTGGATCTTACTACTTGCACAGTTTATGGTCCTGATTGACACCTACAATTGTGTAGAATTAAAACAAAATAGGTGTCCTTTCAACTTGGTCTTTCCTTTTGTAAGTTGCTCATTGTAAGAAAATTCATGAATATTGATTCAAAGTTAAAATAAGTAAAAATATCTTAAATGTATTGGTATCGAGTAATCTATTTGTTACGATTGCGTCAAAATAATAACTTTCTCTGTAGAAGTACTCGGTTAATGTTATCGTTAAACACTAACTTGGTGCTTATCAAGAAGAACAACGTCCCAGAGCTTTCGGGAATTCACTGTAAGTTCTACGAAGTGATGCAACGTTATAATGGAAGGAGTGACGTAAAGAGAGAGAGAGAGAGAGAGAGGGTAAGAACGAAGGATGTAGTCATATTCTCTTCTAATTTTCAAAACTGTCGTCTGGCAACCTGTCGTCACGACCAATGAGAAAAGACCTGTTCTTTCAACAGTCATTAATTCTCGTAAACAGTAAAACCATGTATTCATAAATGATGGACACCATTGTCATTTGTAATAAATTTTCTTTTTTATTCAACACATTTCATAGTATTTTTTTACTTTTCTTATGAAAGTAATCAAATTGTTTTATACTACGTCAATGTAAAAGATAATTTTATTAAAACTTTTCAACGATCGTTTTTGTAATCATTTCATTTCTATATCCAACAATTTATATTACCTTTTCTTATGTAAGTAAAAAAAATTGTCTACCTACTACATCAGTAAAGAATAATTTTATTAAGGGACCTTTCCAAACGATCGTTTGTAATCATTTTACTTCCAAATCCAGCAATTCATAATACTTTTTTTTTACGGGAGTAAAAAAAATTGTCTACATAGTTCGGTAAAAAATAATTTCATTATCATTGTTCACCGTTAATGAGAACATTAGGTGTATGCATAATTAAATAATAATTTCTTATTTTGTTTTATCATATGTCTTTATGGATATCGTCAATAAAATCTTGTTCAGATACAAATACTACCGAGATACTTCCAAGTACCATTTTCTGTCTAGACTATTCTTTTTCTCGATACTTACTGACATAAAGTATCCATACTTTATATACATGTGTGGGCATATGCATATATCAATGTTTCTCTTCTTCTTGCATCTCATTGCGAGAAACGTACAAAGCAGCTGACGCACTTTATCTTCTCGAACGTAGCAGCGTCTTGACATTTTCTAGTCGGCGTCCATCAGGTTTTCCATTTTTAAAATAACATCCGTTCAATTCTTTTCTCCTCTTTTTTTTCTTCCTCTCTCTCTCTCTCTCTCTCTCTCTCTCTCTCTCTCTCACTTACTTACTTTTTCTTTATTTCACTCAATTTCCTCCCTCGAAACGTAACCGCAATAAAGATGAGCTTAAACATTTTCACAGTCCATGTAGCAAAAATATTAATTCTTTTTTTTATTTATTCGGTTAATATTTTATTAAATAAATGATCAGAATATATATCGTTTTTTTTTTACTATTAACAATAATTATTAAATACTTTTTAATAAGGAATATCTTTTTTTCTTGCAAAATTTATTGAAAATATTTTGATCATTGTAGTTGAAAGATTGCAATTTAAAATAGTATTTAAAAAAAATAGTATTTTTCGTAGCCTTTGAATTTTTAATTAGTTTTCTTTTTTTCTTCAATTTCATTAACGCTCACAAAAGAAAACGCACGTCCATTAGGAACATTATATGGTTGAGTTCCTCTCGTGTTTAGCTGTTTTATCAAATTTTCACTGACTCACCCCAATTTGTATTTTTTACTTTCTTTTCCTCGTAACTACATACCCTTAATGTTCGCGCTTTTACGAGAAAGTAAACTTTGAAATTTGGCACCTATGAGACCTTGAGAAAAGTTCATATTACCCTATAACATAATATAAGCAAATAGAAAAACTAAATCTTGTATAATCTTATCGGTATATACGCGGTGGTCAAGAACTAAAGGAAAACTAGGACAGAAAATGAATACTCATAGGTTTCAGCAATGTTTCCTCCAATCCTTTATATGCATAAGAAAAGCTACGACCTTCCTTGTCAGCGTAACCCAAATGTCTACCTACATTTTAGATGATCTCATTTCTTGTTACTTGCAAACTCTACAAGCTTATCCTCTTTCCTTATACCCTTTTCTTTATTCAATTTTTACTTTTTTTTTGTTTCCTTCCATCACGTACCGTCGGATAGTCTAAAATAATGAAATAACTCTAAAAATTGTTCCTTAAATGAAATAGTTCGAAAATATGAACGTAATCGTTCGTTCACAATTATTATATCATTTAAACAAAACTTTTCCCCTTTTTTATTTATATCTGAAAATATTTTATATACCTATATATATATATTGCCATAATTATAATTAATGAGTTTAGTTTGGATGAAATTAATGAGAAGGATAGAACAGGAAGAAACGTATGCGAATCCTTCTTTATGATGAAGCCGGGTTACGTCCTTTAACACGAAATACAGTGAAAGCATCACTCTAATATACGTTTCCATCCCCGTGGGTTGTGAGTGCTATTAAAGTTCACGATGTTGCTGCTTTTACAGGGGACGTTCCATCAATTTCGAATGACTAACGTACGCGCAATACGCTAGTCGATGCTAGTTCCAGGACACTATTTAATTATATTTTCACAGCCCATCGGCCATTTATGTCGGGACTAATCTTTTACTATGGACAAGCTATACGATTTCCATCAAAGGTGATATTTCTTTATCGCTATAATTAATGTTTTAAGATCTTACATTTGGCAAAAAAGATTTCATATTCATTAAGTTCATTGTAATTACAAGATTATTATTATTATTATTATTATTGAAGACAGTTTACTATTATAATTATTCAAATGAAATAATCATTGGAATATTAGTCAAATAAATTTATTAACCACTGACATGTGCTTTATTTAAATAACATAATATTACCCTAAGAACGCTTATTATAAAACCATGAACATCTCTCTCATATATTTATGCGTTTCGATTAAAGTACCCTCTAGTTTATGTATAACAAATTATTTCTAAGATATATATTTATTCTTCTTAAAAAAGTAAATAAACATTTTCATATTAAACTTCACGTGTACTTTCAAATGTTGTAACCACTAATGCTTTTCTCATTGACTTCGTACGTCTTTGAATAGAAAGGGAAAGAGTTTGTATAAAAGAGAGAGAGAGAGAGAGAGAGAGAGAGAGTATGAATGTATCTGCATACGTAGATCTTTATGATTTGCATTAATTGAAAGGCATGCCACGTTAAACGCTCAACGCGATCTACCTCTTTGAGGACACTAATTGACGAACGGAAGATAACTGTGTTCGCAATGTCGCATGTTTCTAGAGTCGAGGTCAAATTTCATTTCCGTTATAACCACACTCCACGTTATGAATCCTCTCTTGTCCAACCTCTATATCTACGTGTTTGTGTATATTTCTATGAGTATGTGTATGTGTGTGTGTGTGTATATATATATGTGTGTGAGATGCAATTTGTATGGTGCAGATCGTTCGTTATACTTGCAAATTGAATATTTAAAAAAAATGATAGTAAGAATCTCGTTTTCCTTTAATTAGAACATTTTACTTAACGTTCAATAAAATCCAATTGTTCATATCAAATGATAATTGATCAAGAAATATTCTTATTGTTTTTCCACGAAATATAAAATAACAATAATAGTTTCTATAAATAACGATTGTATTTATTACGAAACGTATGTATGTGTGTTTGTGTGTCTGTATTCTTGAATTGAATTATAATTATTATTTTTTCTCTCTGTATCCTTTATCACGAAATTTTAATTGATCAATACATCGAATCCAATCGATTCCATTCTGTCCCTTCGCGTGTATTTATACCAACGTTTTCCATTTCGTTCATTAATAATTAATAACTTATATAACTAGCGCGGGAAATCGTTTAATAATTTTGGTAATTAAATTTTGATTATGAATGAAAAGAGAGAGAGGGAGAAATGAATTCTAACGAGAACCTCGATAAGTATGCAATTATTTTATTTCCCACATTATTAGCAGAGGTTATCAGAGATTCTATTGTTACGCAGTATATATCTTCTTAAATTTGATTTCAATCGTGTTTGTTCGTAAGAAAAATAAAATAAAAAAGAAAAAAACATAAAAAGATAAAATCATGTAAGAATACTATTTACTTAAAGGGAATAGGTAGGAAGTTGAAATGGTCTTTTCGTTGGTAATTTAGTATAATTACCGTAGCCTTAAATCTTCCCATAGATTTACCATTTCCCAAGCGATGTAGAAAAACCAACTTTCTCAATGTTCCAAAGTTCATTTACACAGAAGAAATAATTTCAAAGTTCTCGAGTAAGTAAGTACATAATCTCATGATTTACTATATATAAAGTATATATTTATATATTTATTTTAATAGATAGCTTTCAGCACCTTCCTCTAATTTCTCTCTTTCTACACATCATTCAGCTCTATCTTTTTCTCATGAGAATCTAAAGCTATTAAGGTTCGCGCGTAAATTAATTAATTTAGTGAACATAGTTCCGTGACAAAGACTATGATCACGATGTTATCATCAAGTAAGTGTCTCTTCTCGTTGCATTTCAATGTCGATTAGAGAACTTCTTTTTTCCTACATTTTCGACGTTAAAATCGATTCGGTTGTTTTCCACCGACGATAATGAAAAAGTTTCTTCCTCTAAAGAAATTCGACAACTTTTTTCTTCCCCCATTTCCGTGCGAGCTAATTTCCTCTTAGACTCTCAAAACTTTCGAATAAATCAATTTTTGTTTTCTCGGTTGTGTAATCAAAATTTGAATTCGATGTTTAACGTAGATGTTGTTTAGTTGATGTATCGATGTTCGATAGTTTTGAAATACATATGTGCAACGACGTTTGAAGGTAAACAAAATAATAGAATTGAAAAATCGTTGAAATGGCAATCGAGGTTAAGATAAAATATGATAAGATAAGATGTGAGAAAAAAACGATCACAACATCTTGAAAACAAAGTTGACTTTTTATAAGTTAGCTAGACTCGTTAAAAGAATATAATATCAAGTCAGTTATATAAGCAATTTTTCTAATTTTCTAATATTGACTTCAGCTGTGCGCTGACGATGCAGACAATCTACGTGAAAAATATTTACAAAGAGAGAGAATGTGTGTGTGTGTGTGTGAGTGTGAGATAGTGATAGTGATTTTTCAATGATACCCATTGGAGGTGAATTTAAATCGATATTGAATTTCTGGATGAACGGGGAAGAAGCTATTCGCGTTAGATTAAAAAAATGTAAATTAGTCTATCGTCTCGCGAATTGAAGAGACGAAGAAAAGGGCTCGAATTCTGTTTGATCTATGTAAATATTAATTTAAAAACTATCAAAAAAAGAAATTCCTTACCTTAGATATCACAGGAGAATATGTAAAAGGGATTCAAAGATACATACTTTTCAAAATTTCAAACACGTTTATTACAAAATATGATAAAACCTTTCTGAAAGAAAATCTTACTTTTTATTTTTTCACAAAGATCTGCTTCATTAGATCAATGGTCAGTAAATAGATTTAAAAAATAAAAAATAAAAACTATATATATACGTATATATATATATATCAACAATCCTGAAAAATTATTACAATATACTAAAATAAAAAATACGTTTTTATCAATCATTGAATACAATGTAAGTATTTAAAAATTATTTATTCTTTTCTAATAAACGAATAAACACGAGACAATTGTCATTGAATACAACTATATGAAGAAAATTCAAATTCAATCTACAAAATAAAAAAACCTCTTAAAATGTTAAAGTAAAAATTGTTAAAAGAGAAAGAAAATCGATTGGGATAATCTGGAATAAAATAAAATAAAAAAATATATATATGTGTGTGTATATATCGATCCTGCGAGTTCACGACCGCATGAACGATTCGTACGTTTTTTTTTTTTCCTTTATTCTATAAAACTCGAGTGTTGACCCGATATAAAATATTTCTATCACGGAACAACTTGGAAATAGTCTTCCCATAGATGATTCTCTTTTTCTATAGTTTCATTAACCGACGTTATAAATCGTTGATCACTTTGTTCTCATCTCTCGTAGAGAAAATTCGTTTCTATATTTTTCCGAAGTTTATATATGGGATCGAATTTCTCACTGCAATACGTGATACATACACGTACATACATACATAACACGGACACAAACAAACAGACAAACAAACAGACAAACAAACAGACAAACAAACAGAGCTACAGACAGAGAGAAACAAAAAGAGATGGAGAGAGAGAAAGAGAAAGATGTCCAATGAACGAGTAACGTGGTTTCCGTTCTTTTTTTAAAAAAAAGACAGACGAAAAAGAGGAAATGTAATAAAAAAATAATATTGTTAAAAATTCTACTCTATTTTTTCCCTCTATGTATAATAGAATAAAATTAGAAATATGTTAATTTCGCAAGTAATTATTACAAATATAGATCAGTAATCTTGAAACGATTCTGTAATAACACACTGATTTAAATATTTATGGTGTTTTAAATTACCTCGGTAATTTAAAGTTCGAAGTTCGGTAGGTTTCAATTTGATCATTTAATGTAGGTAATTTTAATTCGAATTTTATTAAAAACGACTTAAAGCGTCATAATTCTTATGACAGGTGTTTTCTCGATCGTTGCAAAGTTGCACAAAGGAATTTTATACATATATATATACATTGAATCTAGGATAAGAAGAGTAAAAAATGGAAGACGATAAAAGAAAAGAGCAAAGAGCGATGCAATAAGCTTATGTAAGTTAAAATCACAGTTAGTAGAAGAGCGCACGTTGATATAAGATCATAGTGAACGTCCATGAATATGCAATGCTCTAGAGACATAGTAATGTCATTTCACATGTGGGGGAAGACTTGCGTTAACTCGTTGCTCCTCGGTGCATTAACGACTGTCGTTTCGTTACGGTACCTGATACATTTTACTCTCTCTCTCTCTCTCTATCTCTCTCCCCCATAGGAAAATACTGTACCACAAACGATTAATTTGCAACAAATTATATGCTTAGAAATAAAAAAGAAATTTATTTTCGATCTACTTATCGTTTTGCAATTTTGTTTTTTCTTATTTTATTTTTCTTAGGATAAATATTAAGAGATTAAGGGAAATATATGATAATCGTTATCGCGAAGAGTATAACAAGAATCGCGAAAATTTGTAAAGTTTGCTTATAAAAATGTTCAGAACGTATAATTCCCACATTCTTTCGTTTATCTACTTGAGAAGAAGTTGGAACGTTAACGCTAACATTTAGCCATGAAACTATAAGATGTTTAACCATGAGATGAATTTATGATATTTATGTTATTTATTTAGTTTGCTTATAAAAATTTTCCAGAACGTAGTATTCTCGCATTCTTTCGCACATCTACTTCGTAAAAAGTTTTAACGTGCCAAAATATTTTCACCTTTGGTATAAACTATAAGATCCTCTCTTTTGACTATAAAATAAATGACTATAATATATATATATTGATGGCAAAAAAGTCTTCCTTAAAATAATTAAAAAAAGAGATTAAAAATTATAATAATCTTTCCTTAAACGTGCTGTGAACAAAAATAATTTTACCTATAAAAAAAAATATTTTCGAGATAATAAAAAATTTAATAATTTAATTTAATCGTACGAATAAGAAATATTTTCCTCGTAACTGACGTTATTTTTGAACTCACAAGCTGACACGTAAAGGAAGTAAAATTCGCTAGAGAAAATCAAATATTCATCGTTGTATGTTCCTTAGCATCGAAAATTTTCGGATCTACGTGTATAAGTTAAGTCTTGGAAGCGCAATTATCGAAGAAACGAGTTAAGAAGGATAATTAACAGAAACGCGTTGGCCTCCTTTATTCCTCTTTCCTTAATCCCCTCATACCTCTTATCAACCTTTATATCTCTATCTCTCTTTCTCATCCCCTCTTCTCTTTCCTTCTAGCATTATTCTCTATTCTTGTCTCTTCTTCTTAGATGTGCGTTCGAGACTTCGCAAAGCTGCGACTCATTTAACTTTGGTGACTTTTGAAAGCAACGACAGTCATTAACAATTCTTCGAAAATTATTCGCAAAGATCGCCATGAGATTATACGGTTATAGGAAAATTTCATCTTAGTGCTTGCTTTTAATATGAAAATAAAGTGATTATTTAATCATGATAGAAAAGAAGTAAGAGTTAAGGAAGTGTAATGTAAGATACGATGTTTTCAATCGGAACATTTAATATTATTTGTGATTTTATTAAAGATAATGCATCTTTAATAATTATATAAAAGATATTAGAGAAGGAATTTAAAATATGTATCTACAAAATTATCTACGTTAATATGATCATTTAATTATGCTATCCTATATTGTAAACAAAATTTAGAAAGAAAACTATAACGATGCATGTTAAAGGTTTTATGTTTAACTTTGATCTTCAATATTTTTAATTAAAGTATTCAAGTTATTTTATTAAGAAGAATTTATATTAATATTTCGAAAAAAGGTTATAGCAGTGTGCTATGAGATTTCTGTTTTATGGATATAAATGATATGCATCTATTGATTAATAAAAATAATAAATGAAACTTTTCTTGGTTAACAAAATTCGAATACATGGTGAACAATTTAGAACCGTGACATTTATATATATTATATATCTACCAGCACGACATATCACGTAGCTCTTCAACATGGTTAGGTGCCACGAAGGAGGTAAGACGTGTCATAGAGTAGTAGCTTAAAGTAAGAAGATCCTTCGTAGAATTTGTTACGAGAATAGGTCGCGTACACGACTGTAAAATCGTTTGAAGATAAATGATACTTTCGCAAAACGAATTTTTTCCTTATCTCCTCCTTTCGTTCTTATTTTTATTTTTCTTTTTTAATGCTTTTTTTAAGACATCAAACAGGATTATACCGAGAAGGACGATAATTCTTCTAATATAAATTCCCTAACTCACATGCGTTAATATTAGATTTATTAAACTAGGATGTGTGCTTTACGAACTTTCATCAAATGTTAAATAATCGTAGGTTAT
>JACGTP010000593.1:0-24090 GCA_023678845.1 Mischocyttarus mexicanus
GTAAAAGGAAATATCGTGAATTGTAATATTCGTTCGTGCGTTAGACTCTCTTCTCGCGAAGAGATTTATGCACCTAGAACAATACCTTCCCTTCGTTTCATTTCTTTCCCTACCCAACCCTTTCCTTTACTTTCTTTTCCTTTCCTTTTATTTTTAATTTTGTTCTATTATTTTTCTCTCTTTTCTTTCATATTTTCTTATTTTCTTTTCGGTTGTTTGCTTTTTTTTTCTGTTTTCTCCGAATCATGCATATTTTATAAGACCCCGTCGCGTCGAAGGGAAATATTATTGGCTTTCCTCGTAGTCTATCTCTATGGTGAACATTAGTTTTAATCGTCTTAACTTGGAGGGGAAATTAATTATCTCATGTTAATAATTACATTCGTAATCAAACATCTGTCATTTGTTTATTAACTATCGTTAATAACCATTAATGAATCTAATTCGATAAATTATTTAACGTATAAACAATTGTAAAGTATAATATTGGATTAATTTTTATTAAACAACAAGAATGTATTATCAGCATACGATCGAGTTTTTCTTACAATTTCTATAATAATAATAATGATAACAGAATGATTAATAGATGGAGTATATATAACTTACTAAATTTTTTAATCCAAGGTGAAAACAAAAAAGAAAAAGATTTGTTAATTTATTTCACTTTATCTAAGAACTTTTCAATTATCTAATTTATTCTTATTACATTACTTTTAATTTGATCAACATAGGATTTATTCAAATGCATAATTTCGAAATTTGATTTTGCCTGTATAATTTTGTAAAGATAAAAATGTTTCTATGAAAAGAAATTGAAATAAATAAAATAGAACCGATAGTGGAATAAAAATGATACCCTGTCTACAATTTTGTAATTAAAGATACATTAAGAACATATGAGATTATTAGTATTGACAATCAATAAAATATAATATTCACAAGATATGCATGTTCTCAGTACATACTTTTCATTAATGTATGTCATCGTGAGAATTCTTTCAGGGTTCTAACGAGATGTATTACGTTGAAGGAAGACAAGTAAAAGAATCCTATTAATGACTTCCTTTTGTATAATAAACATAAAGAGATAAATAATGAAGTTGCTTTTAAACGAGTTCTCATCTCAGAAGAATGATATATTTATTATATATTAATATGAACTTTGATTCATTGTGTTTTTTAGAGTATTTATCCACCGATTAAAATGAATTCTTGTATATAATGAATCAAAGAAGTATTCGTACAAAACCCTACTATATATAATGTCAATTTTTCAATTTATTTATAATTAATAAAATATATTTTTCTAAGGGGTAGAAGGAATTTTGAAACTGATTGTTATATAAATCAAATATTAATCGTGTCAAATTGACAACCTGGGTCACATACGAATACTACTATGATTCACAATTCATATATCATGCTTTGGTGTCAATTAATATGAATATTTAATAATAATGATTGAAACTTTATGTATGGATTATTACGATGTTTATGAGAAAATCAAATAGAAATATAATTTTAGATGATTAATAGAAGAAGAAGAAGAAGAAGAAGTAGAAAAAAAAAGAAAAATAATATCTAAATCACATTGGATTTATTACGACAATTTACACGTTAATCATAATATCTATCATGTTTCTATCAATACATATAGATACATCGGAATACTACTATCATATGTACAATGCATATCACATACAATTGAATTCGGAAAAGGAAGATTCCTTTGGAGTCTCCCATGGAGGTAGCTAAAAAAATCCTCCTTCTTATTTAAATATAACTAAGGGATTGTACTTTTGTTTATTCAAAAGTCACGAGATTAATTTCGATTATTTTCTCCGTGTTTAATTTAACTTTAAAGGAAAATTGTGTAATAAATATTTCGATATACGAGAGAGAGATAAAGAGAGAGAGAGAGAGAGAGAAAGAGACTTTGCGTTACTTTTTAGGGAAGAAATGAACGTAAGCTTATGATCATAGAACCAACCCTCTTTCGAGATAATACTTATATTATGGAACGATTAATAGATGATTTCTCATTAAATAGGGTAACGCGATTTATTTCTTTATTTATTTCAATCTTCGTTTTTCCTGAGGGGAAAGCAGGGAGAATGAAAAATTGTCAAGATTAATAATTCTCGATTCTTTTTTTTTTCTTTCCTTTTTTTTTTTTCTTTTTTTTACCGAGAATCGCGAGACTAAATTCGGATTGAATATTTTTATCGGAGATTCATATCGATCCCTAGGCCTTATATATTACAATTGGATTTTAATTATACGGAAATTTAACGATCCTTGAATAATAACAAAACAAAAAGAATTGTAAATAATATTAATTCAATTACTCGTTATTAAATAAATCATGAAATCATTTAAGAAGAAGAAAAATAACAAAAAATAAAATTATTTTGTTGGTTTTTTCTCCTTTAAAATAATAAAATTAGAAATAATATCGAATGATTTAAAACGGCTTTGATAATTTTCCGTATAACTTTGAACCAATTATTATTATTAAATGAACAAATCTAATTGATCAGATCACCTTTGGCACTTTCACAAATTATTCCGTGTTAACTCGTGCTGCTTGTTCATTATCTCTCGAAGGGTCTCCTTTTGGTTCCTTTACGTAGTCAACCACCAATTCTAGACCAATTACAGCACGCAGATCCTTTCTATCGTCTTCTTTACTCCCAGATGAATTGCTAGCATCTTCCTGTTTCGTCGAGTCCTCGCCTGTGTTGGAAAAACGATTGGATAATTGTATGTGTGATTATTCGAATATCGACATTTAAACACCTAATCTAATATAAAAATATTTTTAAACTAATAATGCTTTGATAGGACTCGTCTGCTGTTCGAATCCGAATCCAAATGAGATTCATTTTAAAAATCCTATTATTACTCTATAAATAATACCTAAATAAATAAACCCTTCCTGTTATTTATAAAAACAAGAGAGAGAAAGAGAGAAGAAGAAGAAGAAGAAGAAGAATAAATAAAAGTTGAAAACTTACTTTCGGACAATCCTTGTTTGATCTCGTCATTTTCCGTAACCGACGTATCTTGCCTCGAAATTTTGTTCTTTTGTATATCTTTGTAAGTCCTACTTAGATGTTTCAAAATGTAATTGGTGCCGTGTATATTTTCGTCAATGGTCCTGGATGTACTAGCTTCGTCCCTAGTCAGATTCAATGGACGATTACCGTATTCCTTTGATTGCGGTACGCTAAAAGCCGAACAGTGCTTGCTTTTGAATGGTAACTGTCTCTCATTCATCTTACGATCCCATATATGTCCTGAGACACGAAGGTCGATGAAAAAACGTAATGGATCTATGCCGGGATACGATTGTGGCATTGGATACGGCGGATACCAAAGTGGGCTTGGAAGAAATTCGGAATTTGTTACGTTGCCGGGTAAACCAAATCCTTTGACACCTTGAAATACCTCGCATCCTCTTCCAGGTAATCCCGGAAGAAAGTTCATAGAAAAATCTAACTTTTTCTGATCGGCTAATAACGATAATTCGGGGGGAACGTTGACAGGATTCTTCGGACGTTCCTCGTAACCATTTCTATCACCGTAATTACAATTTTTACGATCTACGTGTTGTTGTTGCTGTTGTTGTTGTTGTTGTTGTTGTTGTTGTTGCTGCTGCTGCTGCTGCTGCTGCTGTTGTTGTTGTTGTTGTTCTTCAGGTTTAACTTTTTGTAACTCGGCAGCAGGAAAAATGGTTTCCGGCGAATGAGATTGCTCGAAGTGACATGGTCTTTCGTCGAAAAAATTCTTACTCTGTTTAACGAATTCAGATTTAGTATCGTCTATTGATTTCAACATATCCCCACCGAAATTAGCTTTTTGATCGAATATATTTATCTTATTATCCGTATCGTAAGTTTCGTTTTGTTTTGTCCTATTCTCCAAACGTGAATCTAATTGTTGCTGAGACAGCTGTTGCGCTTGTCCGTGATAATACTTGTCCTGTTGAGATTGATGATGGTTATGATGATTGTTATTATGGTTATGATTATGATGATGATGATGATGATTTCTCTCCTTTGTAGTAAGTTCCAATGGCCTGTCACGTACATCTCGCCAAGATCTTTTACGACGTCTTGGTGTGTTACCACTGTTTGACGTAGATGATGTTGCTTCAGCTTTAGCTTGAACGAACGATCTTAACATTTCGCTAAAGAAGAAACTGTGAGGTGTCAGGGGTACATTGTACAAGTACGGTGGTGTTGCTGCCAATAAACGAGAAACTAAATCACCACCCGACAATGTGGCTGGAGTCTTCAAAGTCGATGGATCACCCGTTGTTGTAGTCATCTTTGATCCACTTACGATGAATTATTTGCTATTAACAACAGAATGGATAATATTCGGTTAAATAATATCTCATTTTTTAATTATTTTTTTATTCATCTAGAATTAAAATATATTTATATTTATTTATTATACTATATTATATATTAATTTTTATTTTAATATAAAAATAATTAATAGTAATAATAGGATTAATTAAAGAAATAGTATTTTAGTAAATAGTGTTTTAAAAGATCAAGTTTTATTAAATAAAAAGAATAATGAAAGTTTTCTTTACAAAACCGAAAGAAAATCTCTCGGTATTGTTTGGATCCTTGAAGAATAGAAAAGACAACGACAATGATGATGATGATGATGATGATGATGAGAATACTGGGATGTTCACGGTGTTAGCTGTAAATCGACGGAGTGGAAGCGAGCTACTATTGTCTCCTGAAATTAATCGAATAGCTAGCTACCGCTGTTAAGACCAAGACTAAGGAGGAAGTAATGCCTATATGAAGTTAGGCAAAGCCTTACGACGGGTTTCGCATCGAATCATCCATTAGGGATTACTAATTTCTGTCAAGAGCAGACTCCTGTTTCGGTCGGATGCCTTTTCACTGGGAAATTCTTGAATAACTTTGAAGGAATCGTCTCTTATGTGAAACAACTAAATGCTACGAGAGGATCATTCTCTTAAACTGCATTAAAACGATCTACGATATGTTTCATCTTATCAATCATTTTATGAATTCCATTTTTTACCAATTATTTTATAAATTTTATTTTATAAATCATTTTAAGAATTCTTACGTATTATAGAATAATACAAATAACGATACAGTAACTGATTTTATTTAATTACTTTCACACGATTTTTTTTATCAATAAAAGTGTATTTCCAAAATATACCGAGCCCTGATCTCGATGAATATGATTAAAGGTAGTATCGTGTAAACATGTACTTGTAAAATATTGCAAGTACCACTACAGAAGATGGTACGGTAACCGATTTTATCCAATTATCGCTTGCGGTTTCTACCGACAAAACCGAATTTACAAAATGATCAAACCCTTGATCTCAATGCATGCATGTTAACATATAAGTATATACATAATATGCACTGTAAAATAATCAATTAATAACAAAATTACAATCACAATTACATTGACGTTATTAATCTTGGATATTTGATGTTAGTAGTAGAAGATTTAATTAGATAATGAAAGATTTTTTAACAACATAGATCATAAAATAACCAATAAATAAAGAAATAATGTCTACAATTCAGTGTCAAATGAAATTGTTACTTTTATGAAGAATAAATTTCGAAATCTAAGGGGTTCGGCATTGACGTAGTTAATCTTGGATATTTGATGTTAGGGTTGTAGAAAGGTTTAAGTCGATGATGAAAGATTCTTTAACGATTGAAAGAGCAAGGAAAGCAACGAATCGTGGAAGGGTAGAATAGAGAGGTCCGTATCCGTGTCCGCGTACCAGGAGGAGGAGGGATCGGGTATTGTTTCGGTCCATTGTTTCCTAAACAAACGACGTCCACGTTGTTTCGTCAGGAGATATTATGTTCAGCCAGACAGGCAGGAGGACGAACGGGAAATGGACTGCTGTCAGTTTTACTCTTCGTGATAAATACGAGCTCCAGTAGTAGTTGTACACCAGTGTCCTGCCAACACTCTACTACCCATAATTCCGTTCATCTTTATCGTCGCGAAACATTCGACTATAACAAAAACGAGACCATCTTTTCTCATACTTCTTTATACTTTTCTAGACTTCGGTCTACTATTCACTCAGTCAATTCTTCTTTTTCTGTTTCTTTATTACCATTGTTTCTCGGTTTATTTCTTTATTTTTTTGCAAGGATTCATCGAAACAAAAGACCGGGAAAAAGGGAAAAAGATATTTCTCGTAATTGAATTTTTTTGTAAATATTGTTTCTAAAATACTTCGGGTTAAGTATTTATATTCTAAAAAAAGAATATTTGTGTCTATTATAAATAAAATATTATTTGGTCAAAGATTGGACGATAATTATCAAATATATATAGATGATATTGGTATACATAAAAAATAAATATAAATAAGTAAATAAAAAAAAAAACACAACAACAACTATCAGATATTATTTATTTCATATATAAAATGAAAGTTAATTTCCTTAGTGAATTTAACGCGAAACGTCATCCGACGTAAAAGCTTTCGCGAATGGCTGAGCTTCCTCCCTTTTCGACGGATTCCTTCAAGAAGATCTTTATTGTTTCCTTTCTGTTATTCCCTTTCCCTCTCTCTCTCTCTCTCTCTCTCTCTTACACTTCTTCTCTTTCTCGAAGGATCTTAATAGCTCCTTTCATCTCTCTTCATAGACGTTGTCTCTTCTCTTTCGATCTTTCATAGCTACCGACGAGAATATAGCAAAGTAAGATACGAAGAAGAAGAAGAAAAGAAAAAGTAAAAAAAGGAAAAAATAGTAAAGAAAATGAAGAAGAAAACCACCCACCAATCCAAACCTGACGCAACCAACCCTTCATTTTCCTACGATAGAACTTTACGGTAGCTACGTTACATTATTATTCTGCTCCAGGCGAAATACTTCGAAGGATCCTCCAAGACGTCTCGTGCGCGTCGTTTCGGTTTCACGCTTTCGTAAAAGGGCTCCAAGGTAGAAACGAATAATAGTGGTGGTAGTGGTGGTGCTGGTGGTGGTAGTATGGTAGTGTGGTAGTATGTTCGCTTGGAATACCACGACACAGTGAGAAAGAGAGAGATAGAGAGAGAAAATGGAAAGGGGGGTTTACGATTCATAAGACAACTCGGTGGATTGAATTAAGCGAGAGCAGGGCGGCAGCTGCCAATCCAAGCCCGACTAGGTCCACCCCCGAGCACCCCTCATCACCTCCCATCCAACCATCACGAATCTGCATAATCCCGTTCACGTCGACGATTCTAATTGGCGGATTGTTTCAATCTCTGTACCCGCGAATATTTGCATTCCTACGTCTACGCTTCCAAACTACCTCGAACCACCCACCCCTTTTTCCTTTTTTCTTTTTCCTACCACTCATTTCAACCCTCTTTTTGCTTTCTTTCTTTCTTTCGCACTTGGTCAACCGAATTTTTAATGCTAAGATTTTATTGTCATCCAATAAGTATCACTCTTTTCTGATTTGTTAAAAGTCATTACAGTCTAACTAGTTTTAAGTAGTCTATCGTTTCTTTCGAGTATGGTCAGACACGTCTTTCTAATACGAGTTACTTGATTAATCGAATTTTTTATGCAAAGATTTTATTGTCGTCTGATAAATTTTATTTTTGTTTATAATTTGTTGAAATAGAAAAAAGGTAGTTGTTAAAAGGTAATTGTAGTCTGACTAGTTTTAATTAGTCAATGGGTTTTTTTTCGGTATGGTCAAACACGTCTTTTTTGATACGAGTCACGTGAATTTGTATTATATTGAATTAAGGAATCAAAACATTAAGAATTAAACAAAATCTTTGAAAATATTTAACAATTCACTCTCTGTTTCCACATTTCTTTCTTAAACTGAAACCTTCTCCATCCCTTGCATGCCATTCTTATGGGAATTTTTCTTTGTTCAAACTTCTTCATCTCCATTTCTTCTTTATGGGAGATTTATTCTTCGTAAAAGAAAAAAAACAACAAAAAGAATCTTGCACGTATTTTTATATCTACCGTCGCGGGGCATAAACATTTTTATTACACAGTTCTTGTGTCTTTTGCAAAACGTTCTCCCTTTACATAATGGAAAGAAACATAGTTGCTTGCTGTTACGAATTTTACTTCTCTTATTCTTTGTTTCTCTTCTTTCTCTTCTTCTTTTTTTTATAACTTTATTCTTCAGGTAACTTGAACGTTTCGTACCAACACACACAGGGACACACACAATCAGGTTTAGGTTTTGAAAAAAAAAAGTATGCCACTGGTAAAGAACTGCACGGATTTTCTCAAAGACAATAACCAATTCCCGTACGCGAATGCGAAATTAAAAAATAATTCCGGATTTAAGTACGCGAAATATATTTCTGGTACTGTTTTAAAATTATTATTTTCAATTCTGTTAATCTTGGAAGAGATGTCAATGAAAAATAGGAAGAAGAAGAAGAAGAAACCGTAGAAGATTCCAACATAATGTTAAATTTCAAGTAATAAAAATGAAAACAGGAAAGAAATAGTATTAAATATAACCAACGAATAATTACAGATGGTTACCTGGTTAAGAAAACTTCTAGAAAGATAATAAATTATTGTTATATAAATTATTTGCTTTCTTCTTATTAATCAACTCTCTCTCTCTTTATTTTAAATATATTTGTTAACAAATAAAATCTTTTCGTTGGGATAAAAATATAGAATAGAAAAGTGAAACCAACGAGTGTATCAATCGTGATACTAATCATATATTATTTATCATTTTCTTTTAGAAATTGTCTTGTTAAGATTGCGAAACAAATAGAGATAGAGATGATATTTGGTACGTGCATGCTGTCAAATGAAAAACAAACAAACGAAACTAACTGTGTATAGTCTTCTCTCTCTCTCTCTCACACACACACACATTCTCTCTTTTTCTTTCTATCTACGAATGGGAATAGTAACCATGATCACGTATCGTATGGAACTGGAAACGATTATTCCGAATCTGGTGTTCAACGAACGATGAAATACGCGCCCGCGTGTAGATATTTGATGTCGATATGAACGAAAAGGGGGGCCATGGGGAGATGGAGAGTAGGTGGGTAGAGGTATGAGTTTTTGGACACCAAAAAAAAAAAAAGAGGAAAGGGAAAGGGTAGAGTAAGGGTAGGAGACGTGGAAAATATGTACGTGGGTGTCCGTCGAACAATGGGGGACGACGTATAATACCTAGGCTTTTAGGGTTGTCAACCCCGTTCATCGTCTTTGTCGAATTTGGACAATAAATTAAAAATACTTTCAATACTTTTCTTTACCGTTTTTTATTTATTTTTCTATTTTTTTTTATTTATTTTTTGTATCGAATCGTCGAAAGCGCGAAAAAGAGATAATAAAAAAAACAGGACGAGCAAACGCGAGGTGTCCAGGCGGTTTATTACGTCATTGTCGAACACGCACCCAGTCCTTTTCCTACCCTCTTCCTCCTTCTCCTCGTCTTGTCGACTGGAACTTTTTATTATCAACAACCCCTTTCGTTAACCCTCTCTCAATAAAATTTTTTCCATTCTTTCGCAATAAATTTTTTATCTTTTGGATTCTTTTATTTATATTTTATTTATCGTTAAACCAAAACTATTATCTACCAGATTTGTCGTACGGATAATTGTAAAGGATTTTTATTTACGTAGGACACGCGACACACGTTAGATCGATTAGAGAGAGGGGTCGTTTGAACAACTACGAACGACCTTGCTTTTTTTTTTTATCCTTCTTTTTCGTCATCCACTATATTTTTTTCTTTTTTTTTGGTTAAAATACAAGATAACTGATAAGAGTGACGCGACTGACAACAAGTTGACAAGTATTACTCGTAAATCGAAAAGGGTTAATCATAACTGAGTAAAATGTCATTTAAAACGTAATCGTCGATCACTCACTGACTTATATCACGCGCACACACACGCACATAAAAACACTCTCACATAGAACTGATTTTTAAGAAAAAACAACGATTTTTAATCAGTCGTCGTCTATTTCCATCTTCTTTTCCTTTCTTTCGTCGATTCGTAACAATTGTCACGCACTAAAAATCACGATCTTTTTAATCTAACCATTCATTTAACAAAATTTAATTCTTCCCCTCCCTCCTTTATTATAGAATTAATCCTACAAAATAGTAAAAAAAATGTCGGATTTTTGGCCACAATTCAATGGTAAAATTCGGCAATTTTTTATTTCCATTAAACCAATACTTAGGAGAAGGAATAATGATATTTAAACTCACCCAAATCCAGGCTTACGAGAAGAAGAAGAATGGGTGGTTCTTGGATATTCTTCCGGTCGTAGATCTCCGAGTTGGTGCGGAACGATCTATGGATCTCTAGAGCCGAGGGTGATGAACAGTGAGCGATCGGATAGGATGTGAAGAAGAAAATAATATAAATTATAAATCTTAAAATATATATATATGTCTACTATATATATATAGGTATCTATATATTAGACTTTTCGAACAAACTAAATGTAAACTAGAACGGGAACTAGAACAAGAATAACGATAACGGTAACTGGAACGAGAAAGTGTAAAAGAGAGAGAGAGAGAGAGAGAGAGAAAAGACAAAAATCTATCTGTATATAATATGTATATACATATATATATATATATATACAGAAAGAGAAAGATATATATAGAAAGAGAGAAAGGCCGGTGGTGTACTGCCGCGTGCTGCTCGTGCCGGCAAATGAGATAATAATCGGAGGACTCAGTCACTCGTCGTCGGCCAGCACCACCGTGGCAGGCGACCGTGGCAGGGTGGTTGTTCGACGGCGACTCTCTGGCAGTGGGGGTTGTATTCCACCCCTGACGAGAGAGAAGAGGTCCGTGGTGGCGGGAGTGCGAACGAAGCTTGCTGTACGAGGAACGTGTTCATATACGTGTGTCTGTCTCTTACTGTGTATGCGTGTGAGAGAGACAGAGAGAGAGAAAGAGATGAGAACGAGAAAGATGGAAAGAGTGAGAGATTGGTGGAAAAGTGGGAGGGAGGGGGTGTGAGAGGAAGAATCACGGGGGATGATCGGTGGTAGTAGTAGGAGGAGAGCCGGAGGCAGAAGAGGGTGGTGGTTTTTGAGATGATCCGGCCAATCTGCGCATCATTTCCCCATTGCGTCCCGTCCCGTCCCCTTCCCCACAGCCCCGCCACGCCGCGGCAAACCGGCGCGGAATCCGCACCACCGCAAGCACCGTGGAAGCCCTGTTGAATGCCACATTTCTATCCGAGGACAGAGGAGAAAGACTGAAACGTAGAGGAGCAACAAGAAATGAGGGAAACCGTGATAGGAGAGTGAGTGAGAAAAATATAGAGAGGAGGCGGTACTAAAAAGGGGAGTGAAAGAAGGATAGAATGAAAGAGAGAGAGAGTAAGAGAGGGTTGTGCTGTACCTACCTACCCCTACACACCCCCGCCTGCCTGCCTGCCTGCGTGCTGGCTGCCACTGCTGTTACTGCCTCTGCTGCTGCTACTGCTGCTCCTCTCTGAGGGAACGAAAAAAAGTGGAAAACAGATATAGCCGAAAGATTCTCCTTTCTCCTTCATCGTCCTACTCTTTCTCTTCCTTTTCCTCTTCCTCCTCATCCTACTACTCTTTCATTCTTCCCCAAACCCACCCTCCCCCCTGCTCCTACCAACCAGATTCTCCCTGTTCGTATTCCGTTTCGTTTTACAGATGCGTCGACGGTGGTGTGTTTACACTTTGAAAAGAGGAATCGCTTGCGAAACTCCCTTCAAATATCGATTTTTAATGCTGGATGAAAGGAGATAGAGATTTTTCTTTTTCTTTTCCTTGGTTTTTTTTTTCTCTCCTTTTTTTCCTATCTAATGACTCGCGTTATCCCAACTGCTGCTGCTGCTGCTGCTCTTCTTCCTTTACTTTTCAAATTCTCGAACTAGTTAACGTATCGTTCGTAAATGGAGCGAGGAGAGGGTAGTTGGTTTTCTTCTTTTTTTCCCAAGGATTCGACGAATTTAGAAAATAGGATTGGTTTTGTTCTACGAGTATGGTAAAAAAAACAAAATATTAGCTATCTTTTCGAAAAATTTGACAAAGTTTTCTAAAGAATATTTTTGATACATTGAAAATCCTATATATATATATCTTTATTTGCGTTAGTCAATTTTTGCTGGACTATTTAACCGGTAGGATAAGACAAGTTTGTCGTTGAAAGTTTAAAGGAGTGAAAGAAAAAAATACTTTGCGAGGAGCAGCAGGACGACGATTTGCCTCGGCATAAGGTTTAAAGAGAAAGAGAAAAGGGGAAAGGGGAAAGGGAAAAGGGAAAAGGGAAAAGGGAAAAGGGAAAGGGGGAAGGGGGAAGGGGTATACGTAATTTAGGGAAAATTTGTCGACGATGTACGATATTCATTATTTACATACTCGGACTCTTACTCTTGCTATCTCTATCGTGTTCTTTGGTAAAAGCCTGACGGCCACGCGGGAAAGTTTCTCCACCTCTTTCTCCTCATCCTTCTCAGTCATCCTCCATCTCCTCCCCCTCCACCTCACTTACGCGTCCTCGTGGAACGTTGTTAATTGGCCGGCTACAAAGGGTAAACCGTGAAAACACTCGTATACCTTATCACACCGTACTACTCTCCCCTACAAGACACAATCGTATTTCAATGAAAGAGAATTTTCTTTCTTTAAATTTACAACCCCTCCCAACTTCACCTCTATCACCCAATTCGTTTCATTATATCTACGACGATTATTGTAATTTTGTTCTTCGATCTTCTTTTTTTTGCAAAAAAATATCAAAAAATCTAAAAAATAAAAAGTTGCAATGCATAAGTGCAAAGAAGAACAATAAAAAAAGGAGAATCTGTCTGAAAAAAAATATAGATAATTCTCGATTTTATATCAATTATCGTCTGATTTATTTTATTGTTAGTTGCTAGGAGAAACGATGATTTTTTTCCCTGCGTAAAATTTTTCATACGGCAACCAATCACGAGCGTAGTTTATGAATAATGTATTAACTAACGTCAGAGGTACAAAGCATATCGTGTTTATTTACAATCGATATTCAGTGCCCATTCCCATGAAACACAATACTCGAACGATTTCATTTTGCTCTAAAACGGGTCTAAAAAAAAAAAGAAATAAAAAATACAGAAAAGTATCAACTAATACTAATGATCTTTATATGAGAAAAAAAAGCTCAAGGATCGTAAGTTGAGCAACATTAAAAATTTCACTACGATCAGAAAAAGAAAGGGTTCTTGGGGGTAAAATTAAAACGACATAATATTAAGTTCTTCGTAAAAAAAAGGTACGCAATGTAACGAACCCAGAAGATTCGGGAATGGAAAGATAAGCTAATACAACGAAAAAAAGGGTTTTTTGAGGTAAAATTAAAATGGCATTCTCGTAAAAAAAAAGGTACGCAATGGACCCAAAAGGTTTGGGAATGGAAAGAAATTTAACGTGTGTGTCTCTCTCTCTTTCTCTTTGCGATGACATTGATGGTAATGGTAGTAATGTTGGTGGTGGTGTTGGTGGCAGTGATTCTGTAGAACTTTTGAGGGGTACTTCATCCCGCGGGCAAACACCCTAAATTTAAATCGACGATTTCAGGGTACCGAGATTTCCATTTCTCTCGTGTTTCTTTCTCTCTTTACGTTTCTATCCATTCATTCTACTCTCTCTTTCTCTCTCTCTCTTACAAACAGGATTTCTAGCGAAAGACGACGAAAGAGAATGAGAGAAAGAAAGGGAATGAGGGAAAGAGGTAGAAAACAATTTACCCGAAATTCGCCTCGTCGCGTTTGGCGACTGGATGGGATACACTTCTATTTGTCCCCACGGCAATCTGTCGACTTCGAACGCGCAAGCCCTTCCTTCCTTCCTTCTCCTCGCTTTCCTTGGCATCCTTTCTCCAGTACCTCTCCAACTACTCTCCAACGCCTTTCCATCGACTCTCGAACCACCCCTTTAGCAAAGCCGACTCTCCGAACTCGAACCCCCACTGGCTCCCTTACAAACTACGTTCCTTTCCTCGTACCACTGGAACCCCTCTCCTTCCACCCCCACATCATCACCCTCTACCCCCCTCTCTCTGTCTCTCTGAACGAAGCGCGAAACCGCGAAGCCTCACGGGAATTTTAAACACCGTTCATTCCTCCCTACTTTTCCTATCCTTTTTTTTACCCCATCTCACTCTCTTTCTTTCTTTTTTCAACCCCTAACTCGCTTCTTCCTGTTCTTCTTCTTCTTCTTCTTTGCGAGCCATCCACGTCGACCGAAATATTTTTCCATCAAACCAGACATTGAGAAAGATACTGCGAAGTTTTTTTTTTTCTTTTAACAAATCCCAGGAATAGGTTTTCTTTTTCCCCAACTATGCAACAGCAGACGATGATGTTTTTGAGGAAAGAGCAACTTCGAACTGTGGTTTACTACCCTTTTCGTCGACCGCGAATGAAGGGTCGGTACTCTTCTCTGATCGGGTACTTAAGTACTTGTAATCTTATAAATGAGAGAGAACCATGCGGAATTAATTCGTTCGTTAGAAATCGAAAGAAGCTCGATTATGCAAAAAGAAAAAAAAAAAGAAGCGGTATTGATAATATCTACTCAGCTAGTAGGATTTCGATTTTCGAAGACTCGTCGATGGTTGCTTTGAGGATTTTACAACGTAGTCCCTAGGTTCCTTTTTCTCCTAGAAGGAAAAGAAAAAAAAGGGAATTAAAATCTTCTTTTTAGATTATATTAACTCTTAACATTAACGTTAACGTACAAAGAGAATGCTTTTTAATCCCACGTGGGTTCTCCTAGTTGGTTTGTAGTTTTGTTCAGATCCCAAACCTAAATTCCAAATCTTTAATAAATTATTGAAAAATAATAAAGGTCTTAATCTATCCGAAGTAGATATGTGGGAACTTTAGCGAAATGGTAACGTGGTAAGAAAAAGAAAAATAAGATTCTCTCTCTCTCTCTCTCTCTTTTTGTTTCTTTCATTCTCTCTCTCTCTCTCTCTCTTTTTGTTTCTTTCATTCTCTCTTTCGTTCTTAGAGCCGGCAACCAGTTAAACGTTTAAACAAAGCGTCCGGATCTCCGTCGTCGAAATTCATGAGGCAAAGGGGGAAAGAAAAAACAAAAAGAAAAAAACAAAAAGGGAAAAAAGTAAAAAGAAAAAGCAAGCTCCGCGGTGTACATTGATGCTCCGCTAGCTCGAGCGAAAAGAAGAAAACTGTTAGGGAAATAGAGAGAAAGAAAGAAAGAAGAAGGGTAGAAACAAAAAAAAAAGGAAAATAAAGAAATGTAGAAAAAGTGAGAGAAAGAGAAAGAGAAAGAGAAAGAGAGAGAGAGAGAAAGATAGAAAGTAGGGGGGTTGGGAATCACTCGAATCGGCGAGTGCTCACGGCGGGGCGTGTAATATTCCCGGGAAGTAAAGCTCCCGAGAATTTCAAGCCTCCCTCCTCGTCTCTCAACAGAGCAGAGCAGCGCATCACCAGCAATCCAACCCACACCACCAACCCCCTCGTTCAGCCGCCAAACCACCACTACCCCCTCGCCGAACCTACTAGCAAGTTTTCCGTCTCTTTCTCTTGCGGCAGCAGCAGCAGCAGCAGCAGCAGCAAGCAGCAGTAGCAGTGGCTCGGCAGTAGCAACAACGACGACTACTACGACTACGACGACTACGACACTGGTTGTGGAGCGTCTCTATCCGAAGGGATGCAAATAACTGGTGATAACAAGAGATAGCTCTGCCAGTAGGTAGGTACGTAGTACGTCTGCATCGGACTCGTGTGCGTTTATATATATATATATATAATACTACCTTCTCTTGCTCGTTCGCACGACAGTCAGAGAGAGCGTTGGTAGAGTTTGAGTTTTAGGGGGCGTAAGGGAAGTACCCACACCGACCAAATAGTGGTGATGGTAGGGGAAGAAAAGAGAACGATCCGAGGGTGGAGGAGGAGAGTAGTAGGCCGGTAGATAGGTAGGTAGGTTGGAAAGGAGGGTACGTGGGGGTAAAAGAGAGAGTCGGTAGGAATCGTGAAAGGGTGGGGAGGGTGACAACAGAGGCCGGTTGGAGGCAGAGTGGATTGAAGGGTGGATGTCTCTCTCTTTCTCTTTCTCTTTCTCTTTCTCTTTCTCCCTTTGCTCTATCAAAGGAGGGAGAAGAGAGAGGGGGTTGGGGTGGGAGGACGTCACTCGCTGTCGCATCGAGCGCGAGCGATGAGTGGCGCGCGCTCGCTCGCTCGTTCGTCTTTTGTTTGCGATATGATGCGACTGCCAGGCGACTGGTGGTGACGGGGGTGGCGTCGCGGGGGTGGTCGACAGGGAAGGAGGATAGAATCAAAGAGAAAGAGAGAGAGAGAGAGAGGGTGCTGGGATGGTAGCTGTTGGATGGGGGTGAGCTTCGACTGAGCTATGCTACACTTAACGCGACCCACACACCTGTATACGTACATACGTATATTCTATATGCACAATACGTTCTATACATTCATACACGCACGCACATACATATACATACACGTAGAACCATGTAGTATACATGTAGAGATATACGTCATGCATGCGTTACGCGTAGAGGATCGCGGATCCGCTTTATCGGGAACCCTCGTCGGCAGGTTGCCGGATATGCGTCCGTCCGTCCGTCCGTCCGTTCATCCGTCCATCCATTCGTCCACCTATGGGATCCTTCTCCTACCTTTCGCGTGTTACATCATATCATCGTTTCTAACCGACCGTGTTCGACAAGTGTAATAATAACGAGCTACGTAACTACCGGGTACTACCTAGTTCTATCCATGTCCGCAACATCCTAGCTATATTACACGAATTATTGTGACCGATATGTCGAACAAATAACGTCTAGTGGTTCATAGTAACCATAGGGATACAATTCGACCCTACTATTACACATTCATCCTCTTATAATACGCTCTTTGCATATAACGCTGAATCTCAAACTTAAAAAGACCAAACTTACTTATTATTTGGTAACACTTGTAATCGTTCAACAACATTGCATACACTTGATTTACTTTAAGATTTCTCCGGTAGCATGAGTTTATGTTATTTGTTCAAGTTTTTTTAGTTAATATGATTTTTTTACCAGGTCTTAATTCCTGCATTTATTACAACGCGTTATAAAAGAGCTGACTGTATTGACCATGTCTATTTAGGATAGATGATACGTTCCATTACCTTGACATTTCTTCAATATGTTTCTTTGCAACATAAAATATCCTTTGCAATAGTTATTGTTAGATTAATTATAGATATTTTCATTATCAATAAAAAAATGTAATAAATCCTCAACGTAATAGTTAATATCGTAATACAGATAATCATATTCTTCCCCTACCTCTTTTTTACAATAAGATTCTGGTACGATGGACCTTTTTGGTCATTGTGTTACGTAACGTACCACGGAGAACGGTTCCACTAGATTTAACGTTTTCAATGCAGAACCAAATTCCATGAGCTTCTAACTTGACGTTCTGCTCCTTTTTTTTTTTACGTGTGTTATTTGTTTTCCATCGTGTATTTTTTCTTTTTTGGTTAACGTGCATCCACTTACCATTTATGTATTCGATATTTAAATAATAGGTACGAATAAAAAAACAATAAGAGTATCGTTAGAAAGAGAAATGATTGTATCTGGCAAATTCGGTAAGGGTTGATATCGAAATAATTATGGATATGTGTGATACAATACAATTGGAAAATCCGACACTTTCTTTCCACCAACCTAATATATATTATATATATATACATGTAAAATAGGGATTATCCCTAAAAAGTAGATTTTATTCAATATAACAATTATTGATGGCCAATTCTTCGATTAATCGATATTATCGAAGCTTGGAAAGAGAAAGGCGATTGCCTGATACCTGCCTACCGATTTGCTTTTCGAAACGAGTAAAGTCAATGTTTGGCCTATCTCTATATTTGTCTATCCTTCCCATAACATCTGTGTTTCGCGTTAATTCGATAGAAGGGTGTAGTAAGTAATGGTAGGAAATAATAAAATACTCTCTCAACTAATGGTTAAGCAGTTGTACAATTTTTATTAGAAAATTCCAAACGATCTACCTCTCTCTCACTCTTTTGCGATTTAATTAAATTCTTTTAAATTAACACTTCTCTCGTTACGCGGTTATATACCTGCGTATATGTATCCGTTGTACATAGACACTAACACACACACACACAGATAGAATACCATGTAAAACGTAACTCGAACGTTTTTATCATCTCACCGATACGTTTCGTAACGCGGTTATTCGAAAAAATCTCGGAGAAATGTCTTTATTAAGCATTCAAAAGTATGCGTTTGTGTTTTATTCATACTCATAATCTCTCTCTCTCTATCTAACTCTTTCTTTGAACGACACGATACACCATGTTAAACCAAACTTTTATACTTTAGATTTTACGAGTAAAAAAAAGTAAAAAAAAGAAGAAAAGAAGAAGAGGAGAAGTAGAAGGGAGAGTAACACAGCTAGAAAAGACTATGAAGAAAATACCGCGATGTTTTGAAGCCTTTATCACGGTGTGAACTTCGAGTGGGCGAAGTATGAAGTGCTCGCGGAATATACCCGACTTCCATATGTCGTTTTAAAATAAGAAGAGAAAAATAGATAGAGAAAGAGTAGTAGTAGTAATAGTAGTAGTAGTAGTAGTAGTAGTAGTGTGAATCCCAATGTGTTTCATCCTATGAAAGAAAAGAATTTTCCCCCTTGAAAATAGAATATACGCTGCTAACGTAGACGAAACGTGCTAACGCATCCGCTGTGCCACGACTCAAAACCCATCCAAACACGTATTATAGAATATTCAGTGTATCATACTCTTTATCTTTTTCCACGTGTGAAGGTAGATAACAGAAATACGTCGAAAGAAAATTTTTCTATCGACTAACCGAACAGGAGGAGGTAGAGGAGAATGACGAGGTAGAGGAGAACGATGGTGGATGATAAAAAAGGATGGAAGAGGTTAGAAGGGGGTAGATGCGTCGTCAGATTATTTTTCTCCGAATCTCAGTTTCTCTTCGTTTCCCACGAACGAACAAACTAAAAATTGAATAAATACGATAGAAAAATACTGATACGTGTGTATATACCATACATGTATAACGTGTATTATACATCAGTCAAACGCGTTACACATATCTTTTTATAAATATATATTATTGATAACGTTTTAAAAATAATAATAATAATAATAAAATTAATGTTAACTATGTTTACGTTTATTTGGATTTATCGTTATCTTTCGATTTAAAAGAAACACGTATCTGTATGTTTAGCCTTCGTAAAATGTACTGGTAGAGAACAAAAAATATGAGGAGTTGAGAGAATGAAAGAGAGAGAGAGAGGGAGACAGAAAATCGGTTTGGCCTTGCGAACGAGAAGCAAGCTAAGTTGGAGATGACGGAGCGAGGTCAGAGGATAACTCGGGTCTCGACCGGAGCTGCTTTTGACACGAATACGTTTATGCGATCGCTGCTCGGCTTCTCCTTTCTCAAGGTAAAGCATCGTTCACAACGTTAGAATTTGATTTTTCTTTATTATTCCTTTATAAACAAGAAAAAATGTTTTCTCTTATCGATTAGATTATTATTTATATTGTATAGAAATTTTGTGTCTATCTACGATTAAGATAATGACCATTTGCTATCTTTTTGATAACTTTATGTTACTTCGCAACATTCATTCTTCCCCACCAATCCCCAATATCAAATTAAATATAAATATCAAACAAAATGATGTAATGTGAAAAAGAGAAAGAAATTAATGAGAAAATTAGTATTTCTTATTCAGTATATCCTCGTTCTTTTTGCTATAAACTTTTATCACGTTTTGATAAAATAGTCAGAAAGATATTCCATTTCCGGTGATACTATGACGAAGAAGATAATCCATGAGTTATGCGACGCATTTAATGGGAAGACAATTAAATGGTTCCTTCGTTGTTTCCTGCCACTAAGTTATCCCCCGAACTTTCCGAACTTGCTCGCGCAAACAACTTTAATTAAATATCTATCCTTGGAACGCAGAGAGAGAGAGAGAGAGGGAAAGAAAGAGGGGGTGAGAAAAGGAACAGAAAGGAATGAGGAAAAAAAGAGAAGTAAGGTGGGGTTAGAAATAAGGTAAGAACAAAAATTGAAACAAACTGATCACCAATAAATATAATCCAATTTTCATCTCCTCTCGCCACCACCCAATCTTTACGAAATTCGACAAAAAAAAAAAAATTCGACAGAAAAAAACAGAAAGGATGGGGAAAGAAGGAAGTAGGTGAGAAAACGTAATAAAAAGATAACAAAATTAAACTAAATGATCACCAATAAATTTAATCCACTCTCGAACAGCCTCCTTCCTCTCTTCCTACCTCACTCGTTAGATTTTCTTTACGGAATTTGGTTTTCCATTGATAGGAAAATGAATACGTTATAAAAATACGTATATGTACGGATGTATCTATATATATATGTATATGATCAAATGAATAATTTTAATAGGGACGTTTAAATCGTGAACACATTGAAAGATTAACTTTGGTGAAATGAATTCTGCATTTAATCTCTTTCTCCTGTTTTAATTGATTCGACCAACGATTCGACAAGAGTATTCTATATTTATTACGTATACATATATACGCAGATTACTAATTTTAGTTAATTTGCAATAAATCGCCTTTTTTCTTTTCTTTTTTTTTATATAAGCCATCGAAGGTATTTCGCCCGAGCGTCTCGTAACACTTGACACACATAAACGATATTTTCATTTTAGCAAGGAAAGAATCCATCCTTCCGTAAAGCTTTTGATCGCCTATAACTACGGTAAAAAATCGTTTATAATCTTTTGGCTTTCTTCTTTCTTTGTTTTGAAGATGGGTAGAAAAATAAAAAGAGGTTGATAGAGGAAGGGAGAAAGAGAGTGAAGGAAAAATAGAGATGAAAATCTCATCTTCGATTACAATAAGACAAGAGGCAAAAAAATAAGAAGATAGTAAAAGAGAGAGAGGGATAGGAAGGAGGGAGTGGTGAGAGTATCGTCGGAAGTGTTTTGTAGAATCCGGGAAGTTGAAGAGATGTAAAATACGAATTGGAAAGAGCAAAAAAAGGGATATATTCCCTTTGAAGGATTTCAACAAAATCATCGACGTAGGTAAATCGTTTGACCTTTCCTCGTCGCCTTTAAGCAAAGTTCGTATAATCCTTTCACCTATATCACTACGATCCAGCAACAGCAGCAGCAGCTGCTGCTCTGCTGTTACTGAAGAAAGAGGAAGAAGAAATAGAAAGAGAAAAGGGGTGAGAAAAAAAAATGTACGAAGGAATGGTAGCCTTGGTATGGAAGAGAAGAAGGGCCGGTACTTCTCTATATTTCGCGATTTCGGTAAAGAGAGAAAGAGACATAGAAAGAGAGAGAGAGAGAGAGAGAGAAAGGGAAAAAATCTCTGTGGAATCGCACGTGTCGAGTACCAGGGAATGCATTACACGATGATCGCGTACGGAAAGCTCAGATCAATTACATAATGGCGCGGCTGAAACGGATGCTCTCCAAGCAACGGCAACCGTTTTCTCATTTTCTCTCTCTCTCTCATTCACTCATTCTCTATCTCTATCTATATCTATATCTATATCTATATCTATATCTATATAACTATATACATATATATATATATATATATTTCTCTCTCTCTCTCTCTCTCTCTCTCTCTCTCTCTCTCTCTCAGAGCAAGCCACGACCTCCCTCTGTTTCGTTTCTCGCTCACTCACCCGCCACTATCCCTCTCGCACCCTTGCAGACCCCCTTTTGCAAAGTGACTATAGAACAAAGGGTTGAGCCTCTTCTCTGCGGGCGCTGTAATTATTATGCTCTTTGACGATCCCTCTGTCTGTCAACGGTAACGCCACGAAATCGATACTTCTAAAACTTTAATCGTTCCTACGTGTGTGAGGATGATGATGATGCATCCCCGAGCACAGTTCGATGTCAAAATATTCTAAAGCTTTTTCTCTCTTTCTTTTGCGGTTCATGCTTTTTACCAAAATCTAAAAGTACACATATATATATATGTATATATTGAAATAATATCAAATTTCGTTAGGTGAGATTAGCAATAAAGAATAGAAGCTAAGCTAGGATCTCGTTATTTCGTCGAAAATAAAAAGGAGGGAAGAATGATGAAGTTGGGGGGCCGGGGGGTATGATAAGGGGGAAGGTGATTCGAGAATGTTGTAAGGAAAGAGGGGGGGACCTTGCAGGTCTTAAAAGAGGAATTTCTTTATCGTTGGAAGGAAGCCTTCCTCCCTCCTCACCCTTCGTAAGTTCAGAAATGCTTTCCTCGTTAGTCTCAATTTTCTTGGCGGATAACATAGGCGACACTTCACATCGGGGCAATGGTTGTATGTATATACGTATGTATGTATGTATGTATATATGTTGAATATATGTATGTATCTATGTATGTACACTCGCGAAGAAACGTTAATGATACCGAGGATACACACGATGAATAACATCGTAATAACGAGAGACCGCCGTTGTTCAAGCTCGAACCTTAATTTTCCTGCCTAATGTTCGGATTAATTTTCCGTTCGTTTCATTTTTTTTCCCCCTTTTTCTTTTTTTTCTTTCTTTCTTTCTTTCTCTTTTAACGCTCGAGCATTTGTTCATTTTCATTTTCTCTCTCTTTCACATGCACACAATTTTTTTTCTTAGCGACTATATAAAAGTAAAATATTTCTAGCAGCAAAAGAAAGAGAAAATATCAAAGTTCATCATCCGTTTTCCTTCAAATATTGTATCTACTCAAATTTCCTAGATATATATGTATATATAATATTTATTATATTAATTTTCTTTTAAATTTAATCTCAGATGTACCTTAGAGATAAATATGCGTGCTTGAGCTTTACAAAGTGAAAATACAATCAAGGGTCTATAAAAAAAAAATATATATATATACATATCTATATGAATGACTTTTTAAACGGGTTTTTGAAAAGGTACATCGCATACTCGGGCAAGTATACTCGGGCTATGACTGACGGTGGTGGTGGTGGTGCTCCTGGCCCGAGCAAAATCTCAGCCCGTAGGAATGACAATAGACTGTCAGATAATGAATCCCCACTGTCACCCTTTCCCCCTTCCCTCACCGCTCCACCACCCTCGTCATTCCATGTCCTAAAACCTACCCTCGATCCCGTTCTATCTCTCCTTTCTCTCTCTCACTCTCTCCGTTTCTTCCTTCCACCCTCTTTCACCCTTTCTCTCTCTCTCTCTGTCAGAGTGTACATCTACTACCTTCCATTTACCCTCTTCTCTTCCCTCTTACTCTACCCACCAAGCGATAGCTTCGAAAGAGACGCGCTACTTTCCGAGGAACAAACTTGAAAATTCGCGTGATCTTTCGCAAGAATCGATTCACAAAAATCTCCATTTACATACGTACACGCGTTCAACTAAATTTCTTCATACGAGTTTTATTTATTTATTTCTTCATTTTTTTTATCTTTTCGTTATCTTTACGCGCATCATGCTTCAGTATTTACTTAGGTATATATAAATATTTCTACGCGTATTTGGATTCACCCGCTGCAAGTTAACGTCGATTCATATTTTTCTAAAGATCAGGTAAAACAAAACTTTCAAACCCGATACTTGAAATCATTAAAAATTACCATCCCTTCCCTTCCCTTAGTAAAAGCTTTTGAAGATTTTCGAGAAAACAAATATTAATCGGCATTGACTTTACGAGCAATCGAATATGTTCGTTCGAAGCAAAGCTACGAATTATTATTATTATTATTATTATTATTTTTATGTAAACGAAAAAAAAGAAAAAGATAAAGACGAAGTATCTCGCTCTTATGAGTTGACAATACGCGAAGGGTGCGAGAACAAGCTTAATCTCCGTGGTACTTTATATCTCTCGCTAACCGCAACCCCTCGTCCCCCTCGCCATCCCCCCGGTTCTTTTTCACCCTCAGCTCTTGTAGCAAACAGGACTATGACCGAGTAGGCGAGGCGTCCACTTAGCGCTAATGCTCCTTTTATTGGTCAAGATTTCAGCC
>JACGTP010000594.1:0-24909 GCA_023678845.1 Mischocyttarus mexicanus
GTCATTCGGGTTGCTAATTAAAAATTAACTCTCTCTCTCTCTCTCTCGTCGAAACCAGCCCACAGTTCTCTCATTTTATTTTTTTCTATCTCTCTTCTATTTTTTTTTTTCTTTTTTTCATCGGGTTCATTGTGGTAACGTATTTTCATTAATTTTACACGCACGCAATTGCGGCCAATTCCTTCCCGGACGAATTCACGCCAAAATCATTTCAATCGTAAAAATATCCTCCCCCTTTTACATATTTCTATCGTTAACGATGATTTTAATTTTTTTTTTCTTTCGTCCTATTTTCTTTGATTTTCTTCACAAACGGTTTTACCCTAATTATCGTAAAACGTTTCTAAATGTTTCGCGAAAAAAGAATGAAATAAGTACGACGAACTATTCGTATAACCGTTCACTATCTCATTCTATCTGTTTCCCTCTAATGTTCGATAATAACAGAACGAAGAGTACATTAGAGTTAATGGTTGTCGATTTATCGATTAACTCCTACTTTTTAGGCGCGTATCAATCAAGCTGCCCTCGAACGATGGCGAACTAGATTGCTCGGCCAACATCGTCGCGATGGTAATGCGATTGTTGCAAAATTGTGTGGACTCTCGGAAGTTACTTTTCTTTCTCCCCTCCCCCACCGCCTCCTCTCTCTCCCGTTTCCTTTAGTCCTTTTTCCCCCCCCCTTAACTGCTGTTTTCTTTTATTTTTTCAGTCTCTGACGTCAGAAGAGCATACGAAGGTAACGCGAGACGAGCACGAATTATTAGCACGAAAGGTAGAACGAATAAGGTAATGACGGTAAATCGTGTGGGCGAATTAAGATTAGCGCGAACGCGATACCTTTAATGGTTTCTCGGAAAGGGTGGGTGTATTAAATGAGATGATATCGTATTTAAATATGGATGATATACAAAAACTCCTTGAAAATAAATACTAGCTCGGGTTCGTGGATAATATCGGTTCGTACGTAAAATGTAATATCTGTGTGTGTGTGTGTGTTAGTTTATGTATATACGTAGGTTAATGCAAAAGCTCGGTGTTTGTTAAAATGAAAAATATCAAATGGTAGCTTTACGTGTTGCTAAATAAGATAAATAAATGAAGAAAGAAAGTAAGAAAGTAAGTAAGGAAGGAAGGAAGGAAGGAAATTCTAATTAGTGTTATATATCCTTTTCCTTCGTTTTGTATTCATTATTTACGATAGATGTAATTTTTATCAGTCACGAATGGTAGATGCAATTTCATTGATAATAAAACGTTGTTAAAATATTCTAAATCCCCTTACGAAAGAGAGAGAGAGAGAGAGAGAGAGAGAGAGAGAGATATGAGTAGGTGGAATGAAAAATGTTGAAAGCAAATAATAGCACGGGTCTCTACAAATTGGCCACTTATCTTATCTTTCATTTCTTTTCGTTAGTTATTTTTTCAAATGTCCGGTGGATAACTGACCAACAATTTCTACAACCCTGAAAGGATGGTCCATCAATCTCAGCTTCCTCGACATTTTTCTATTTCTATTGGATTCCCCCCCCCCCTCCCCCCATTTCTTTTTTCTTTTATTTTATCTTTTTTTTTTCTTTATCTCTAATTTACCTGCTACCTGTTTTTCTTTGGTAGAGAGAGACTCTATCTTAGTCGATACATTTTTAAAACGGAGTTGCCTCTTGCAAGATGCTGGTTAATATTGTATCCTGCCATTCATTTTCTTTCTTTCTTTATTTCTTTATTTCTTTATTTCTTTATCTTAAAACACTTTTTCGTAGGGGTTAATCTAACCTAACGGGATATATCGGTTTGTTTTAAATTTTAAATCTACTCTCAAACTCTGTTAAAGCCTATTAAATCCTCGAATTATCCTTCGAGAAAATCGTAAAAATGAGAAGAAAAAGAAAAAAGAAAGAATGAAAAGGGACATCGACGTTAAAAGTTTTTTTAAGATAAAATGAAAAAAATATTTTCAATCTTTTACTACGTCTCGAAATAGATGTTAATCAAAATTTTAACGTTAAGTACTCGAGAGTACTGAGGTGAACAACGAAGAAAATTACTTGCAAGAGAATACATTTCAAAGAGTATAATACAAAATCACATAGGTAGAAGTTACTCGTTAAGGTTAACTGTAAAAAGTGGTCTTCTAATAGAAAGATCGCTATAAATGCGCTAGTGGCGGTAGGAGTATACTATAGAATATAACGGAAAACTTCACTTATACCTTTCTCTACGTGCTATGCTATACACCACTTACTTTATCGAGTTTTCCAAGATCTTCTAGGTGGTATACGAATTTATGATATGATTTATGATACTGTAACTGTGATTTCAGCATATTTTACAAATACAGGATATACATTATATATATTAGGGTGATTGTTATTTTGCATTCGATCAAACACATCCCCCGTGTTATTTCAGTTTGAAATAAATAAATCAAATCAAATCGTCCTCTGAAACCCTTCAGTCCTTCATATTAATATTTTTACATTCAAAGGTATTTCAAAACTTTTATATATTATTTAAATGTTAAGTAATATGTTTTATTTTTTCATTCGCGTTTTTTTATTTATGATTTTGTTGCAATCAAATATTATAGCAATGATTATTCTTTATTCGAAGAGCACTTTGAAGCTAATTCCAAAGTTTATTTTATTGATAAAATATCACATAGTTTGTATTATATATAATATATATAATAAAAAATACAGAAACACTTTTGTCCAGAAACATTTTAAATTCCGAAAATAGAAAATAATTAGGATCGTAATTGGGTTAACCAGGTCGTGGGGTTAAATCTCGTGCGAGTATTTTGTCAGCGTGTGGTCAGTTGCTTTGGTTACGTTAGGGTCAATGGTTATGGCAGATTACAGCATTTTGTAAAAGTAAACTTGAGAAAGGATAGCGTTAGTTGGTGGCCATTTTCGCGTTATAAGCAGTTTTACGAGGCATGAAAAGAAGATCGACGTCCCTTTGTCGCCATACGAAACGTCCCTCATGAATAATGGATCGATCTTTTGAGAAACGATTTCATTGTAAATTGAACACAATCGTTTCTACTACTAGTCTTCTTTTACTTCTTCAAACCAAACATGTTCATGACCGGTAAAAGTGATCGGACAATAGTTTGTAAGAGACATCGTTGTAGGGGACAAGAAAAAACTCTAATACTCTTAGTTAGTCTTTTTATTTAGTTTCTTTTTTTCTTTTCATCTGAGGTTTCCAGTTAGATGAAAAAAGATGTGTTCCCCTTCTTCTTCTTCTTCTTCTTCTTCTTCTTCATCATCGTCATCTTTTTTCTTTTTGATACGATATCCCTTTCGTTTTCCTCGTCGTATATTTTTTTTTTCTTTTTACCTACGAGGTCATTCGAATCTCTGTTTTCCAAGACTGCGCACGTGACGACACCACGTGTGTGCATATACGTGGCTGACCAAGTTGAAAAAGAATCAGAATGGAAAAACTTTTACTCCATTTCTTTTTGAATATTTTCCCAACTCCTATGCGTGTGTGTGTGTGTGTGTGTGTGTGTGTGTGTGTGTGTTATTTTTTCTTTCTTTCTATCTTTCTATATTTTTTCCTTCTCTCTGTTCATTTAGAATTTCGTTCAGTCGATTGAAGTAATTTTTATTTATTCTTCTTATTTTTGATTAATCTTATCATCCTTCTTCCGTGAATTCTGTGTTGAAGAGAAGAAGGAAAGAAAAAAAAGAGATGATAATTGTCAAGAACAGAACTGGTTACCGATTGAATGGTATAGCTACTACCTTTCTTTCACGAAAATTCTCGTTAATTTGGCGAGAAAAAGAAAGAGAATGTTCTATTCGAAGTTAGTTCGACCCTTATCATGCGTTTCAGAGACAGGTCGACGTTTCTCCATAGTTTCCTGAAGAAGAGGAACAAAAAAAAAAAGAAAAAAGGAAGCAGCGTGTTTTTGGTTGAAAGTTAGATTGCAAAATTCTCGTGCGCACTTACTACGAGTAATGCGAGATTGAGGAAAATGAAAAGAGTTTCGTAGAACGTAAATTAGTCTCCTTTATTCGAATTTCTTTTATAATTTCCATCCACTTTTATTTCCATTTCTATCCCATTTTAATCCCATATGAACAGTTCTTTTTTTCCTTTCTTTTTTTCTTTTTTTTTCAACGAAATCAAATAGTTTCTCTGACGAGTTTCGATAAACGAATTTTTATGTTAGATAGGATAATAAAAGTTCGCGTTGATCCTATCATTTATTATTAATTATTATTATTATTTAAAACAGTGTAAACTTTTTCTTGGTTATTTGATATTATAAGATATTATAGATTGTTGCATATCTCTGTCGTATTTGAAATGAATTTCAACGATTACAATCTTAGCACTGAGACATTTATTTCATTAATAATATATATTGACCATTGTTGTTCAAAATTTCTTTTCATCCAGTAAACAATTTGTTAATATCCAATAATATCCAAAATAATTTAACATTGTATCAGAAAGGTAATATGATCAAAAATTATTATACAATGAATTAATACTTATTATCCATTCTTTATTAATATCAACTAACCGAAAAAGTTCGTGTCGTTTTAATCAAGGAAAATAAATGGTATAAAGGAACTTTCTTGGTTATTTAATATATATATATATATATATATATATATATATATAAATTAAATTCTTGGGTATCATGATATATCAAAGGAAATTTGATAATCGGATAACGTCATCCCTTTAAGATAACACATCGGTACGTCGAACAGCGGAATCGGAATAAAATTGCTAGGATCGACTTGGTCCCTGTCGTTTGAAGTGTCCCATGTATACCCCAGTCAAACTCAAGTCTCAATTTCGAGTTTCAAGATTCCTACATGCGTAGGAACAGTTAATTGTAAGTCTGAGGGCTAGCAACTGTGCTAACATCGTACAGGATCCTAAACCAGTTGGTAGGTAGGTACACGAAAGCTCATCAATGTCTTACCTGTCGAGGTTTTAATGAACCTGACCTTAGTCTCTTGCAAGTGCAACACCTCTCGACATTCTGTTTTATTAAGTTAGGTAGTAATACAACGTTTAGATAGATGTACAACGTTTACACCTTGAGTCTATTTACAATATATTTTTATCCTAAAACTTTATTTATTTTTTCTATTATTTTTATTTTATTCAAATGTTTGTTTTAAACAGTAGATTTCTGAGATTGTTTACTACAACGTAAGACAAGTATTTAACAAATGTATGTAATTTTCATGTAATTTAAAGTTAGATGGTAATAGTAATAATATCAACTATTCCTATCGACAATGATTACCATCAACCTTCTCAATACTAGTCGATTCCGCTAGCTTAGCTTCTACTAATAGTGGTGATAGTAGTAGTAGTAATAGTAGATAGTACATAGTTTGTAATTTCCTTGCTGAGACCGATGATCGTTGAGAACGTTTCGATTATGATCATTACATAATCGATTTTATCCCTTAATTTTACTTACCCATTAAAGATATTTTCAAAGTTTTTATGGATCATTTGGTCGTCTGCGGACTATTAGATCGAAAAACGATTTTTACGTCGTATACAGTTTTTATAAAAATTCTTGTAGAATAACTTTTCACTATACATTTCGTAAAAGTCACATAAACTGAGCACATTTAAACAAACTCGTTGTGAAATTGATCTTAATCTAAAATGAAAAGTAATGAAAATAGAAAAGAAAAAAAAACCATGGAATTTGTCTTTAGAATAGTTATCGGAAAAGTTAATCAAGGTGACAATAGAATATCGTTAGTCGATCGGACCGATAATCGGCCGTTTAATTAGGGGGGTGGTACTTGCGGATAGCCTATTGGGTGCAATACCACATTCCGTAGTAAACCAGATATCGGTAACTCGCTATTAGATGGTCTATATACGTTGTATCGATTACGTACGGATAATCAACGACGATTTCGAAGATGGAATTTCATCAAAAATTTCACCATTAAATTCTCTTATCACTTTTTTACCATTATCTTTTCTTTTTTACTTTTTATATACCTATGCATGTATATCTATTTTGTATATATAGATATACACATGAGAGTTAGATATTAACTATGAAAAAAAGGATCGGATCGAAGACGCCTATGAATTTTTAAAAGGTTAGAATTTGATTATAGAGGCCGTTTGATTTTTTATGTAACCGTAAAGAGATAGATGAAGAATATCTAATAAATGCCATCATTGAATATTCATGGGGGAGGGGAGGAATACTTTTCGTCGTTATAATAAATTCGAGATAATTTTTTATCCTTATATTATTCATTCCCTTTTTAAAAATAATTTTTAACGATACGGGTATATTAATAATATCAAATATCAATTGAAATGATAATTTCGTGAATTCGTATTGAAATTATGAAACGTGCTTAAATATAACCATTAGGATTTTTCACGTATTTGTATTATAAACGGTAGAAGAACAAATTCATTTTCATATCGTTAATGATCATTTTCGAACACGCGATTGTATATACTTGTACGTGTATATGTGTATGTGCATTGGTGGGAGAGAAAATTTGACAGATTACGTTTATTCCCTAAAATAGTACCTAACGTAGCCGATAGCTAAATCATATTCACGCGCTACATTATTCATGTTCTTTCCCACGTACCTATTCAACAGAAATGATGATGCAAACGTACGAATATAAAACACGTTTAATAGATTAACTCAACGAAATTATAATTCTATTATATTATAATAAAATCTTATATTTACATACACGTACTCACATATACTTACATAGGACATACGAGTAAAATTATATTACTGTAAAATATATTTATTTATGATAAAATATTGATATACTTAAAGATTTAATAATAATAATAAAAGCATATATTTTTCTTCGATTTTTTGTTTTAAATTTATTTCCTTTCAAAGAAAATTAAAATATATATATTTATGATATACATCGATATAAATATATATATTGTATTTGAAGATCCAGGTTTATATTTTCAGAAGAAGATATCTCAAATAAATTTCTTTCATTTTCAATGTCATTTTGAATTCTCCGTTTCAATATAATCGACTGGAAAGAAGGAAAACTTGGTGCAACGTTCAACAGTCGTTGCTCATTCATGCATAATTTTCCAAGATTCAACATTCGTTCTAGAGAGTTTCCTCTATAAGATTGGATTTCTTCGCGGTCAAATGTGTGTTCTTTCTCTCTCTCTCTCTCACAGACATACATACACACTCTCTCTCGTTCTTTATAATATTCGCGTTCTCATTTTAATATCTTCAAGTTACTCACGAGTAAGTACTTCAACCGCCACGTCGCGCGTTAAACGTTTTCAAAAGTGTTATAAAATTTCACGAGGAAGTATGAGTCTTTTTATGAATCGTGTATTTTTAGGTAGGAAAAGTTAATCGTACTTTAAATGCAATCCCATTGACGTGCGTATATAAAATACAGGATTTAAGGGGGAAAAAAAAAATAAAACAGAGAAAAGAAAAGAAATAAATTAACATCGGTCTGAGAAGAAGATGTTTCAATTCAGATTAATAAGATTCTCAAATATGTAACTATGCCTCTGTTGAAAATATCTTTTTTCTAATAAAATAATAAAACTAGATCATATACTTGAAAGTTTAATGTTCGATCATATACGTACGACTAACTTTTACTACTTAATAATATAAGACCCAAACATCTATGGACCTATGTTAATGTAATTTTCTTTTTCTGCATACAAGGAATATTCTATATTTCTAAGTTTTTTTGCACCATATTTACGTTATATCCCATATATCGTGATACATATGGTACGAAGGGTGCGCCCTACGGTTTACTCTTTTCTTTACATCGTAAAACCCTTCTTTGTGATATTTCCCTCTTTTATATTATCCATCTATTCTTTTTCTCCCTGATATACTTATCAACCGATAAAAAAGAGTTTCACATTTATATAATATCTCTCACGTTGAATTACATTTTATTATACCAATAAAAAAAATATCTTATTTAAAGATTTATAAGATTTAAAACGATACACACGAAAGAATGTTAATTAGATATTATTTAACATTTATTTAAAAAATTAATAGTAGAATCTTCTATGATTCTAATGAGTTTGCATGATTTTTTCAAATAAAAAAAAAAATAAAAAAAATACAGAATGCTAATAATGTAAATCTTTAAATTGATTCAGGATAGATTGTAAAATTTGATTTTAATGAGTTTAAGTTAGCATAATGTTATGAATGGTTGATAATATATGAAAGATCCGTCAGATATATCCTATGGAAGAAGGATGAACACTCGTTAAAGAAGCGTTGATAGATGCGATAACAGCGTATCGATAATGTACGTTGAAATAGCGTACGTCGAGCTGTCGTAAACGCGTACGAGACGAACGATGATAAGGACAGATCCATATGACAACAGAATACATCGACATGACAGTACGTAGTTCTGTATCCGACGTTTCATCCCAACGGCCCTTCCCTACCTTTTGAACCTACACAGCTTACACTAATGACAGTATGACAGAATGAGAGACAGAGCAAGAGAGAGGGAGAGAAAGTGAGTACAATGACTGATATTTATTAAGTCAGATTTCCTTCTTACACAAATTTTCGTAGTTAATATATTTACAAATTAGAGTATTTATAATATTTACAATAAAGTATCAGAGTGTGTGATATAAGTGAAGAGTATAATGACTGATTTTTGTTTATAATCAGTACTGTAGTATCATAGTTAGTTTGTTAATAAGATAAGCGAGCGTACCCGTCTAGAACAGCTGATCGAAAGTGTAAATACCGATAGTAATCTCGATATTTGATACCGCGATAGCCGAAACGGGCTTGGAAAACAAGCGAGCGAAGAAAGACGCTTGGAAAAGACCGCGAGGCATTCTCGCGACGGATACCATAGCGCACAGCGTGTAATCGTTATTTGTATTCTAATAAATATAGTTTTTGTTAAAGAAGAAATAAAGCCCTAGACACATCTTTTCTTCCTTCTTTCCGACATATATCTGTTAGTATTTCATTATCCTAAAAAAGAACCTACAGTACTTTTAAAAATTTTTACGTTGTTAAAAGACCTTTTATTATTTGTTTTTTTTTTATTATAATTAATTAAAATGTATTTGTTTTTATGTTAACGTCGAAACTTCTCAACCCCCAATGATTTATACATATATCTAGTATTTAACGGTTATTATATAGATCTATAAGTTAAAATATAGTGATAAAGAAAGTAATAAGTAAGCGTATAAGCCTGGCGTAACGAATGGTTTGCATGCATCACGTAATTAGAAAACTTTTAATGATCACACTATTCCTTCACGATTAATTACATTGCATTAAGATTAATATCGTATTACGTTGGGTATATGCAAATATATATATATATATATATATAAAGGTTTAAAGATAGTAAAAAAATCAATGTTAACGGTTTTTTGTATTTCAAAGACGTTAGAAAAAATAAAATGATCGATAATTACAAGTATATATATATATATATATATATATATAGTATTCGATAAAGACAATATTAACTTTTCTATAGTATCAAAGGTTAAGCAAATAATATTTGTAACAGAGAGAGAACAATATATAAATATCATATGTAGTTAGGTATATAGTGACCCATAGAGTGTTAAGCTGCTAACGTCGCGTGAGAATTTAGCTGATCTAGCATCACTCCTATCGGTTGATTAATGCATTGTGTTACTGCTGTACGTGTATGGCGTATACCGTAACTAACTACTTCGGTAGCACCCATTTTCTCAGGACAAACGATCGTTTATTTCAACGAAATACTCTTCTCTACATTACAGTTGACCCGTTCCACGTTGCTCACAGTTTGAGGTTTCCATCTGTGGTATAGTGGTAATACATTATAGTTGAATGAATGGTAAGAGTTTACTGTGGTCATAACTTATAAATTATGAATGATACAGAATCGCTTTTTGTTTTCAATTATTTCCAATTCCATACTTTAAGAGCACAGATTCGTTATTTTCCGTCAATGTTTATTTAGGATAAGAAAATTCAAAAAATTTATCTAATATTACAATTGAAACTTATCTAAAAGTCAATTAATTATTTCATAAATTATTGACTGTTCAAATATAATATGTTATATTTATTTAACATTATAATTACAACTTTTTCATAAGTGTTAATTATAAATCTATAATTTTTTTATAGTTTTTTATTTAATCCATTGTTAAAATTATCGACACACACACAAGTACTTATAAATTTTTCTCCAACTCCAAATGTGATTATTTTTCTTATCGAATTGTCCATTATACGGTCGACTAGGGTCTTATATTTCTTTGGAAAAACTTTGTAACTTGGGCTTTGTGTGCTATCCATCTATGGAGTTAAGAGGTAATAAAAGCGAAAAGTTTTACAAGGTGAGAAACACCGTTCGACAGTTGAACGTAGGTTGAACTAAACTTTTCGCATAATTCATCTTTTTCTTTTTTTTTTTACAACATCTTATATTTTTGTATTTTTCTATATAAGTTTTTGTCTCATTTACAACTTGAAAAGAAATATTTTTTACGATTACGCGTGTACTTAATGTTACGTACATGCACGTAAATTGAAAAAAGGGACGAAAAAAAAGAAAATATATTTATTCGATAAATCAGATATCAGTTTCTTCTGTTATTAACGATACGTGTTTTCCACGTTTAGTATCCAATTTCGTTCATTCACGGAATAGAAGCTGTTAAATTCAATAGTTGACAGAGAAAATTCAATCAAGAGCCTCGTTATCGAAGCGGTAAAATACGTTACGTTACATTTCTGCGTATGCAATTGTTAAACGCATTGTTCAAATAGTATATATATAATATAAACAATACTAACACTTATGCATATCGTCTGTGGCATTTTTCGAAATATGTATTTTATCAAAAGAATTTATTTGCATACGTTTCGTTGCAATAACGAATTTATTAGTTTTCATCAAGTTAATGGTTTTAGAAAATATTTCTCCTCGCGTTGTTGTTCCCTTTTCATTCGGATAAATCAATTCTTATTTTTTTGTAACGAGTTATTATACTACACCATAAAAATAAGCATATAAATATTTACCAAAATATTTCGTGAATATTTTTCTAAATACGCTTTCTACTTGATTTTTTTTTCTTGTTTTTTTACTTTCGAGTAAAATATTAGATGCAAACACGGATATATATGTTATATGTATACATAACATTACATTTAAAAATGTTTATAATCATTATTGACACATCCACGTTACTGGTGCTTCTATCGCAAGACAAATATAGTCCGTCATTAATAGGGGTAAACAAGCTTATTGTTCTAGAAACACCAACGGGCTATTTGGAATTACCGTTTACCGGACTCTAGTCTATTGTGTATTCCCATTATTTTCTAATGAAAGAATCAAAAGAAGGTGCAAATTTAATAACCATATTTTACCTATGTGTTCCATCATTTTTAATTATTTTATATTTAATAATTGAACAAAAAATTAATATATTTTTATATTAAAAATTGTGAAATAATTTATCGGATAATTCACTATTTCCATATCTATCCTTGAATTCATACTATACCTCTTGAAAATGGTATGACTGGATGTTGTCATTGAATTCCGAAATAAAAGGGGCTCTTGTCAAAGTAAAGAGCCTTCCGATCTTTCAGGAAGTCGATATCCTGAGCAAGCTGTCACCAAGCAGGGAAATACTTTTCCTTCTATCCTCTTCTCCTGAGTATTGTTAGTCCTCTTTTTACTTGGATAGAACTTTTAAGTCGACAGTAGAAAATAATGCTACGTTACTTCTTTTTTTTTTTTAAAAGGAAAGAGACAAAAATTTGTCTTATTTTTCTTTAATAAATTTAATACAAGATAAAAAACTTTTTGTTAAAACGATCGTAGAAAGAAAACGAATCTCATGAAACTCGTAAAAAGAAAAGAGTAATAAAGGCGAATATAAAAATTAGAAAGAGAAAAAAAAATATAGGAAAGGGTAATATCCGGTTTACGTTTAAGTAGAATTAGCGGGCATATTTTTCGACGATATTGTTAGTTGTAAAATTAAATAGAAATAAAGTTATTAACTGTTCTTTTAATAAACCTTCCTTTTAAGCTTGCTTTAATAAGTCTCTTTGGGAGTGATCACGGACCCAAGGATATAACCTTCTAGAATCGAAAAAAAAAAAAACAAAACTATATATTCTTAAAAAAGAATACAGAATGATATTAAATCCGTGATTAATTGTCACTGTAATACTTCGCAAAAGAAACAACAAATGTTTCGCTAATTTAACGTTGCTTTGCCTCCGATTACGTACAAAGTTTACCTTCTTTTCTTTTTTCCTCCGTTTTTATTCAGCTTTATGAAGTTAAAAGGAAAAACGAAGTAAACGGTTTGAAAACTTTACTTAATTTACAAGAAAGTCCATGGAATGACATTTTAGATCAAAGGACGGATAAGCGGATAGTGGTATAAACGTTAAAATAGTCAGTCGGGACAAAGGGTAGTAGAAAAGTCAGATTAAATAATCAGATGTATAATATATAAATTATTGAAGAATTACAGGATAAGATATTATGAAAATAATATAACGAGCTTGGGAAATTGACATTTATTTTTATTTTCCAGTATTTTATTCAAATAAATGGTCAGCAATTTGTGAACATTTTTTTTTTCACTAGAAATAATATCTTTCTAATATTTTCAATAGATGACTAATATTTGTAATAGGGAATATTTGTAATATTTTATTTTAAATGCCTTACTCTGATTATTCCAAAATATTAATATGATGTAAAATAAAATATATTGATAATTTATGAAAAAGAAATAAATATAGAAATTACAAGAAAAGAAAAAAGAAGAAGAAGATATTTCGAAAGTAAGGATAGCAGTTTGAGATGATAATATTTATTAATTCATTAAATCCTTCGATTAACTCTGAAATAATTTGATGGGCGTCGATTTGCCGGAAGGTAGAAGTAGATTTTTCTCTTTAGCCGGTACGACATCGTTTGCAAAAAGTTGCATACTAAATTTTCGCTTCTGGGTAAAAGGGAGAGAGAGAGAAAAAAGGGCTGTTTCCGATAGAACCAAAAGTTTTCGCCTTTGGTAAAGTGGCCTCTTGGGAAGTGTAGTTTTACCGGCATACTATTATCCTACTTAACGGACGCTCGACTAGGCAAATGGTGGATGTGTTTCTCTAAATTTTGATTGAAAAAGAGGGACAGAGAGAGAAACGTGAGAACGACTTGAAAATAGCTATCGTACCATTCCAACATTAACAATGTGATATTTTATTACAGCCAAGAATGTTATTCTGTTGTTAAAACATAACTTCTACAATTTTTTTTTACTCTTCTCTACCCCTCTCCACCCATACCCCCTGCTATCCTCATTCAGTTTAATCGTCATTCATAATTTTGAAGAAAAAGTTTGGATGAAATATTTTCGTCTGTCTGCTTTTGTTTTTACTTCCTTTTTTGAGGGGGCAAATAAATGAAATATATACATATTTTTATATTTACAAAATGTGGATCATTTTTCTGTTCTTTTTTGAAGAAAAAGAAGAAGATTTCCAAGAGTGAAATAAATTCTCTCTTCTTCTTTATACCGTGTTTTCCTTTTAACAATAAAATGTTATTTCAAATGTAGACTCTCGCGAAAGAATTCTATGCTATTTGCTTAGCAGTCGGACATGAGAGCTATTATTTGTTGAGACTTCCATCGTAAGAGAGAACATACAAGTGGCAGTGAAACCACTTTTGCTAAAATTCTATTGTGACTTTTACATTATACATTGTTTCGTTGGGATATTGGAGGTGAGTTGAAACTCGCGAGACAGTTTCTAGTCGAATACTTTTAAAAAGGTAAAGGAATGCTAGCTGTTATGTCGATCATACGAGACGTGTGTATGTCTTGTTTTTTCTTCTTCTTTCTTTTTAATTTAAGCATAAAAAAGAAAAAGACAAATCGTAGAAAATTATGATAAAAATATGTTTTATCGTGCCGGTGACCTATTTTCCAACACAGGAATGTTAGCGTTCGTGAGAAAAATAAATTCTTTACTTTTACGACTTTACATTTCTTGTATTTTTTCTTTTCATTCAAAAAGAAGAAAAAGAAGAATAAGAACCGTAGACAATTATGACATAAATAATTTGTTTAAATATATCATAACGCTTCGAAAAGAGTTCTACTTTCTTACATGCAAAATTAACATTCGCAGAATATAAATTTTGTATTTGAACAATTTTAAATTTCTTTTTTGTTTTTTTCTTCTCTCGTTTTAATTCTAACGTGATTAAGAAGAAGAAGAAAAAGGTAAAAATCGTAGATAATTATTAAGCGAATAATTTATGTAAATATATTACACCTTACAGACGACCTATTTTCTTTCATAAAAATTATATATATACATTCGACAATTATTCTACTTTTATATTTGGAAGTTTGAAGAAAAAGGATATATACTCGAAATAAAAGAACCACTTTGGTTAAAAAGATTGAGAGAATTTTTAACGGCGATTTGCGACGTAGAAAATATAATAAAATATCAAATCTTCCTTTTGCCCCCTTTCCTTCCTTCTTCGTTCGATAGAAAGAAAGAAAAAGCTTTCTTCCATTTGAGCTTTCGGCACGTCTTTAAGAAGGTTGATACTTAAAGATAGAAAGTAAGAAGCTGTTTGAAGAAAATTTCCTTCGCAATACGAAAGAGTTTTTCTCTCTCTCTTCTTCTCCTTCATCTTTTTCTTCTCTCTCTTTTTGGGTTCCACTTTTGGAGAAAATAGATATAAACGTGCGAGAGTTGAACTCTCGTAGAAAATTCTTTCCCCTTGGCAAGATGAATCTCGTACGACATCGTCGGAACCTTTAAATCGATCATCTATCTTTTATTTAACGTGTCATCGTACCGTTCACGTTTGTTACTTCTTTTTTCGAAAGTAAAGGAAGAATTTTTCTCGAAAATAAAACCAAAAGAGTGAGTAAGGACATTCCTTTTATTTTTTTTTTTTTACGTTACATCATTTTTCACACACGTTTTCATACTTTTTAAAATTTTATTTTACGGATAGATATTTATTTTCTGAAATAATATATTTTTTGTATTAATAAAGTGGAAGAATTAATTTTATCGTTAATTTAAAGAGAAGAATCAATTGAATTTTAAAGAGAAGATCAATTGGTTTTGATTTTTTCTTTACAACTTTTTTCTTTTTTACAAATATTTTAAATAAATATTCGGTATTTGTCTTTTGTATTGACGAATTTCATTTATCTGTATACTTATAAAAGAAAAATCAAGTTTTAATTATTCGAAAACGATTAAAACCAAAAGTAGCGATAATAGTAATTGAGTTTTCAATGGATTTAGAAAATTCGTTTAGCATCTGAATGAAATTTACCTAATTGATACTCAATTGGATTACTAAGTGCCTACATTTGCGTAATAGAAATAGCGTTTCTCGAGAAAGGGAGGTAGTGCGTGTTTGTGTGTGTACATAGATGTTTATCTCAGACGATTGCTTCTATTGTCTTTGGTACGATCTATAAATTCCATGATAGATTAATATGTTATTTGCTATGATAAATGTTTATTAAAGCCTGTTACACGCCAAATCAATTTTTTATTATATTCTTATTTTTATTATATACAAATATTATACAAATATTTTATTATATAATATAATCAGAAAGAATATAGAAAACTGTTTGCTTTTTAAAATAATAGTTTACAAAAATTTATATTACAAAATTTGGTATATAGAAATGCATCTGAAACTTCTCCTTTCGTTATCTTAAAAATGGTTGATTATTGGATCTTACTACTTGCACAGTTTATGGTCCTGATTGACACCTACAATTGTGTAGAATTAAAACAAAATAGGTGTCCTTTCAACTTGGTCTTTCCTTTTGTAAGTTGCTCATTGTAAGAAAATTCATGAATATTGATTCAAAGTTAAAATAAGTAAAAATATCTTAAATGTATTGGTATCGAGTAATCTATTTGTTACGATTGCGTCAAAATAATAACTTTCTCTGTAGAAGTACTCGGTTAATGTTATCGTTAAACACTAACTTGGTGCTTATCAAGAAGAACAACGTCCCAGAGCTTTCGGGAATTCACTGTAAGTTCTACGAAGTGATGCAACGTTATAATGGAAGGAGTGACGTAAAGAGAGAGAGAGAGAGAGAGAGGGTAAGAACGAAGGATGTAGTCATATTCTCTTCTAATTTTCAAAACTGTCGTCTGGCAACCTGTCGTCACGACCAATGAGAAAAGACCTGTTCTTTCAACAGTCATTAATTCTCGTAAACAGTAAAACCATGTATTCATAAATGATGGACACCATTGTCATTTGTAATAAATTTTCTTTTTTATTCAACACATTTCATAGTATTTTTTTACTTTTCTTATGAAAGTAATCAAATTGTTTTATACTACGTCAATGTAAAAGATAATTTTATTAAAACTTTTCAACGATCGTTTTTGTAATCATTTCATTTCTATATCCAACAATTTATATTACCTTTTCTTATGTAAGTAAAAAAAATTGTCTACCTACTACATCAGTAAAGAATAATTTTATTAAGGGACCTTTCCAAACGATCGTTTGTAATCATTTTACTTCCAAATCCAGCAATTCATAATACTTTTTTTTTACGGGAGTAAAAAAAATTGTCTACATAGTTCGGTAAAAAATAATTTCATTATCATTGTTCACCGTTAATGAGAACATTAGGTGTATGCATAATTAAATAATAGTTTCTTATTTTGTTTTATCATATGTCTTTATGGATATCGTCAATAAAATCTTGTTCAGATACAAATACTACCGAGATACTTCCAAGTACCATTTTCTGTCTAGACTATTCTTTTTCTCGATACTTACTGACATAAAGTATCCATACTTTATATACATGTGTGGGCATATGCATATATCAATGTTTCTCTTCTTCTTGCATCTCATTGCGAGAAACGTACAAAGCAGCTGACGCACTTTATCTTCTCGAACGTAGCAGCGTCTTGACATTTTCTAGTCGGCGTCCATCAGGTTTTCCATTTTTAAAATAACATCCGTTCAATTCTTTTCTCCTCTTTTTTTTCTTCCTCTCTCTCTCTCTCTCTCTCTCTCTCTCTCTCTCTCTCACTTACTTACTTTTTCTTTATTTCACTCAATTTCCTCCCTCGAAACGTAACCGCAATAAAGATGAGCTTAAACATTTTCACAGTCCATGTAGCAAAAATATTAATTCTTTTTTTTATTTATTCGGTTAATATTTTATTAAATAAATGATCAGAATATATATCGTTTTTTTTTTACTATTAACAATAATTATTAAATACTTTTTAATAAGGAATATCTTTTTTTCTTGCAAAATTTATTGAAAATATTTTGATCATTGTAGTTGAAAGATTGCAATTTAAAATAGTATTTAAAAAAAATAGTATTTTTCGTAGCCTTTGAATTTTTAATTAGTTTTCTTTTTTTCTTCAATTTCATTAACGCTCACAAAAGAAAACGCACGTCCATTAGGAACATTATATGGTTGAGTTCCTCTCGTGTTTAGCTGTTTTATCAAATTTTCACTGACTCACCCCAATTTGTATTTTTTACTTTCTTTTCCTCGTAACTACATACCCTTAATGTTCGCGCTTTTACGAGAAAGTAAACTTTGAAATTTGGCACCTATGAGACCTTGAGAAAAGTTCATATTACCCTATAACATAATATAAGCAAATAGAAAAACTAAATCTTGTATAATCTTATCGGTATATACGCGGTGGTCAAGAACTAAAGGAAAACTAGGACAGAAAATGAATACTCATAGGTTTCAGCAATGTTTCCTCCAATCCTTTATATGCATAAGAAAAGCTACGACCTTCCTTGTCAGCGTAACCCAAATGTCTACCTACATTTTAGATGATCTCATTTCTTGTTACTTGCAAACTCTACAAGCTTATCCTCTTTCCTTATACCCTTTTCTTTATTCAATTTTTACTTTTTTTTTGTTTCCTTCCATCACGTACCGTCGGATAGTCTAAAATAATGAAATAACTCTAAAAATTGTTCCTTAAATGAAATAGTTCGAAAATATGAACGTAATCGTTCGTTCACAATTATTATATCATTTAAACAAAACTTTTCCCCTTTTTTATTTATATCTGAAAATATTTTATATACCTATATATATATTGCCATAATTATAATTAATGAGTTTAGTTTGGATGAAATTAATGAGAAGGATAGAACAGGAAGAAACGTATGCGAATCCTTCTTTATGATGAAGCCGGGTTACGTCCTTTAACACGAAATACAGTGAAAGCATCACTCTAATATACGTTTCCATCCCCGTGGGTTGTGAGTGCTATTAAAGTTCACGATGTTGCTGCTTTTACAGGGGACGTTCCATCAATTTCGAATGACTAACGTACGCGCAATACGCTAGTCGATGCTAGTTCCAGGACACTATTTAATTATATTTTCACAGCCCATCGGCCATTTATGTCGGGACTAATCTTTTACTATGGACAAGCTATACGATTTCCATCAAAGGTGATATTTCTTTATCGCTATAATTAATGTTTTAAGATCTTACATTTGGCAAAAAAGATTTCATATTCATTAAGTTCATTGTAATTACAAGATTATTATTATTATTATTATTATTGAAGACAGTTTACTATTATAATTATTCAAATGAAATAATCATTGGAATATTGGTCAAATAAATTTATTAACCACTGACATGTGCTTTATTTAAATAACATAATATTACCCTAAGAACGCTTATTATAAAACCATGAACATCTCTCTCATATATTTATGCGTTTCGATTAAAGTACCCTCTAGTTTATGTATAACAAATTATTTCTAAGATATATATTTATTCTTCTTAAAAAGTAAATAAACATTTTCATATTAAACTTCACGTGTACTTTCAAATGTTGTAACCACTAATGCTTTTCTCATTGACTTCGTACGTCTTTGAATAGAAAGGGAAAGAGTTTGTATAAAAGAGAGAGAGAGAGAGAGAGAGAGAGAGAGAGAGAGAGAGAGAGTATGAATGTATCTGCATACGTAGATCTTTATGATTTGCATTAATTGAAAGGCATGCCACGTTAAACGCTCAACGCGATCTACCTCTTTGAGGACACTAATTGACGAACGGAAGATAACTGTGTTCGCAATGTCGCATGTTCCTAGAGTCGAGGTCAAATTTCATTTCCGTTATAACCACACTCCACGTTATGAATCCTCTCTTGTCCAACCTCTATATCTACGTGTTTGTGTATATTTCTATGAGTATGTGTATGTGTGTGTGTGTGTATATATATATGTGTGTGAGATGCAATTTGTATGGTGCAGATCGTTCGTTATACTTGCAAATTGAATATTTAAAAAAAATGATAGTCAGAATCTCGTTTTCCTTTAATTAGAACATTTTACTTAACGTTCAATAAAATCCAATTGTTCATATCAAATGATAATTGATCAAGAAATATTCTTATTGTTTTTCCACGAAATATAAAATAACAATAATAGTTTCTATAAATAACGATTGTATTTATTACGAAACGTATGTATGTGTGTTTGTGTGTCTGTATTCTTGAATTGAATTATAATTATTATTTTTTCTCTCTGTATCCTTTATCACGAAATTTTAATTGATCAATACATCGAATCCAATCGATTCCATTCTGTCCCTTCGCGTGTATTTATACCAACGTTTTCCATTTCGTTCATTAATAATTAATAACTTATATAACTAGCGCGGGAAATCGTTTAATAATTTTGGTAATTAAATTTTGATTATGAATGAAAAGAGAGAGAGGGAGAAATGAATTCTAACGAGAACCTCGATAAGTATGCAATTATTTTATTTCCCACATTATTAGCAGAGGTTATCAGAGATTCTATTGTTACGCAGTATATATCTTCTTAAATTTGATTTCAATCGTGTTTGTTCGTAAGAAAAATAAAATAAAAAAGAAAAAAACATAAAAAGATAAAATCATGTAAGAATACTATTTACTTAAAGGGAATAGGTAGGAAGTTGAAATGGTCTTTTCGTTGGTAATTTAGTATAATTACCGTAGCCTTAAATCTTCCCATAGATTTACCATTTCCCAAGCGATGTAGAAAAACCAACTTTCTCAATGTTCCAAAGTTCATTTACACAGAAGAAATAATTTCAAAGTTCTCGAGTAAGTAAGTACATAATCTCATGATTTACTATATATAAAGTATATATTTATATATTTATTTTAATAGATAGCTTTCAGCACCTTCCTCAAATTTCTCTCTTTCTACACATCATTCAGCTCTATCTTTTTCTCATGAGAATCTAAAGCTATTAAGGTTCGCGCGTAAATTAATTAATTTAGTGAACATAGTTCCGTGACAAAGACTATGATCACGATGTTATCATCAAGTAAGTGTCTCTTCTCGTTGCATTTCAATGTCGATTAGAGAACTTCTTTTTTCCTACATTTTCGACGTTAAAATCGATTCGGTTGTTTTCCACCGACGATAATGAAAAAGTTTCTTCCTCTAAAGAAATTCGACAACTTTTTTCTTCCCCCATTTCCGTGCGAGCTAATTTCCTCTTAGACTCTCAAAACTTTCGAATAAATCAATTTTTGTTTTCTCGGTTGTGTAATCAAAATTTGAATTCGATGTTTAACGTAGATGTTGTTTAGTTGATGTATCGATGTTCGATAGTTTTGAAATACATATGTGCAACGACGTTTGAAGGTAAACAAAATAATAGAATTGAAAAATCGTTGAAATGGCAATCGAGGTTAAGATAAAATATGATAAGATAAGATGTGAGAAAAAAACGATCACAACATCTTGAAAACAAAGTTGACTTTTTATAAGTTAGCTAGACTCGTTAAAAGAATATAATATCAAGTCAGTTATATAAGCAATTTTTCTAATTTTCTAATATTGACTTCAGCTGTGCGCTGACAATGCAGACAATCTACGTGAAAAATATTTACAAAGAGAGAGAATGTGTGTGTGTGTGTGTGAGTGTGAGATAGTGATAGTGATTTTTCAATGATACCCATTGGAGGTGAATTTAAATCGATATTGAATTTCTGGATGAACGGGGAAGAAGCTATTCGCGTTAGATTAAAAAAATGTAAATTAGTCTATCGTCTCGCGAATTGAAGAGACGAAGAAAAGGGCTCGAATTCTGTTTGATCTATGTAAATATTAATTTAAAAACTATCAAAAAAAGAAATTCCTTACCTTAGATATCACAGGAGAATATGTAAAAGGGATTCAAAGATACATACTTTTCAAAATTTCAAACACGTTTATTACAAAATATGATAAAACCTTTCTGAAAGAAAATCTTACTTTTTATTTTTTCACAAAGATCTGCTTCATTAGATCAATGGTCAGTAAATAGATTTAAAAAATAAAAAATAAAAACTATATATATACGTATATATATATATATCAACAATCCTGAAAAATTATTACAATATACTAAAATAAAAAATACGTTTTTATCAATCATTGAATACAATGTAAGTATTTAAAAATTATTTATTCTTTTCTAATAAACGAATAAACACGAGACAATTGTCATTGAATACAACTATATGAAGAAAATTCAAATTCAATCTACAAAATAAAAAAACCTCTTAAAATGTTAAAGTAAAAATTGTTAAAAGAGAAAGAAAATCGATTGGGATAATCTGGAATAAAATAAAATAAAAAAATATATATATGTGTGTGTATATATCGATCCTGCGAGTTCACGACCGCATGAACGATTCGTACGTTTTTTTTTTTCCTTTATTCTATAAAACTCGAGTGTTGACCCGATATAAAATATTTCTATCACGGAACAACTTGGAAATAGTCTTCCCATAGATGATTCTCTTTTTCTATAGTTTCATTAACCGACGTTATAAATCGTTGATCACTTTGTTCTCATCTCTCGTAGAGAAAATTCGTTTCTATATTTTTCCGAAGTTTATATATGGGATCGAATTTCTCACTGCAATACGTGATACATACACGTACATACATACATAACACGGACACAAACAAACAGACAAACAAACAGACAAACAAACAGAGCTACAGACAGAGAGAAACAAAAAGAGATGGAGAGAGAGAAAGAGAAAGATGTCCAATGAACGAGTAACGTGGTTTCCGTTCTTTTTTTAAAAAAAAGACAGACGAAAAAGAGGAAATGTAATAAAAAAATAATATTGTTAAAAATTCTACTCTATTTTTTCCCTCTATGTATAATAGAATAAATTTAGAAATATGTTAATTTCGCAAGTAATTATTACAAATATAGATCAGTAATCTTGAAACGATTCTGTAATAACACACTGATTTTAATATTTATGGTGTTTTAAATTACCTCGGTAATTTAAAGTTCGAAGTTCGGTAGGTTTCAATTTGATCATTTAATGTAGGTAATTTTAATTCGAATTTTATTAAAAACGACTTAAAGCGTCATAATTCTTATGACAGGTGTTTTCTCGATCGTTGCAAAGTTGCACAAAGGAATTTTATACATATATATATACATTGAATCTAGGATAAGAAGAGTAAAAAATGGAAGACGATAAAAGAAAAGAGCAAAGAGCGATGCAATAAGCTTATGTAAGTTAAAATCACAGTTAGTAGAAGAGCGCACGTTGATATAAGATCATAGTGAACGTCCATGAATATGCAATGCTCTAGAGACATAGTAATGTCATTTCACATGTGGGGGAAGACTTGCGTTAACTCGTTGCTCCTCGGTGCATTAACGACTGTCGTTTCGTTACGGTACCTGATACATTTTACTCTCTCTCTCTCTCTCTATCTCTCTCCCCCATAGGAAAATACTGTACCACAAACGATTAATTTGCAACAAATTATATGCTTAGAAATAAAAAAGAAATTTATTTTCGATCTACTTATCGTTTTGCAATTTTGTTTTTTCTTATTTTATTTTTCTTAGGATAAATATTAAGAGATTAAGGGAAATATATGATAATCGTTATCGCGAAGAGTATAACAAGAATCGCGAAAATTTGTAAAGTTTGCTTATAAAAATGTTCAGAACGTATAATTCCCACATTCTTTCGTTTATCTACTTGAGAAGAAGTTGGAACGTTAACGCTAACATTTAGCCATGAAACTATAAGATGTTTAACCATGAGATGAATTTATGATATTTATGTTATTTATTTAGTTTGCTTATAAAAATTTTCCAGAACGTAGTATTCTCGCATTCTTTCGCACATCTACTTCGTAAAAAGTTTTAACGTGCCAAAATATTTTCACCTTTGGTATAAACTATAAGATCCTCTCTTTTGACTATAAAATAAATGACTATAATATATATATTGATGGCAAAAAAGTCTTCCTTAAAATAATTAAAAAAAGAGATTAAAAATTATAATAATCTTTCCTTAAACGTGCTGTGAACAAAAATAATTTTACCTATAAAAAAAAATATTTTCGAGATAATAAAAAATTTAATAATTTAATTTAATCGTACGAATAAGAAATATTTTCCTCGTAACTGACGTTATTTTTGAACTCACAAGCTGACACGTAAAGGAAGTAAAATTCGCTAGAGAAAATCAAATATTCATCGTTGTATGTTCCTTAGCATCGAAAATTTTCGGATCTACGTGTATAAGTTAAGTCTTGGAAGCGCAATTATCGAAGAAACGAGTTAAGAAGGATAATTAACAGAAACGCGTTGGCCTCCTTTATTCCTCTTTCCTTAATCCCCTCATACCTCTTATCAACCTTTATATCTCTATCTCTCTTTCTCATCCCCTCTTCTCTTTCCTTCTAGCATTATTCTCTATTCTTGTCTCTTCTTCTTAGATGTGCGTTCGAGACTTCGCAAAGCTGCGACTCATTTAACTTTGGTGACTTTTGAAAGCAACGACAGTCATTAACAATTCTTCGAAAATTATTCGCAAAGATCGCCATGAGATTATACGGTTATAGGAAAATTTCATCTTAGTGCTTGCTTTTAATATGAAAATAAAGTGATTATTTAATCATGATAGAAAAGAAGTAAGAGTTAAGGAAGTGTAATGTAAGATACGATGTTTTCAATCGGAACATTTAATATTATTTGTGATTTTATTAAAGATAATGCATCTTTAATAATTATATAAAAGATATTAGAGAAGGAATTTAAAATATGTATCTACAAAATTATCTACGTTAATATGATCATTTAATTATGCTATCCTATATTGTAAACAAAATTTAGAAAGAAAACTATAACGATGCATGTTAAAGGTTTTATGTTTAACTTTGATCTTCAATATTTTTAATTAAAGTATTCAAGTTATTTTATTAAGAAGAATTTATATTAATATTTCGAAAAAAAGGTTATAGCAGTGTGCTATGAGATTTCTGTTTTATGGATATAAATGATGTGCATCTATTGATTAATAAAAATAATAAATGAAACTTTTCTTGGTTAACAAAATTCGAATACATGGTGAACAATTTAGAACCGTGACATTTATATATATATCTACCAGCACGACATATCACGTAGCTCTTCAACATGGTTAGGTGCCACGAAGGAGGTAAGACGTGTCATAGAGTAGTAGCTTAAAGTAAGAAGATCCTTCGTAGAATTTGTTACGAGAATAGGTCGCGTACACGACTGTAAAATCGTTTGAAGATAAATGATACTTTCGCAAAACGAATTTTTTCCTTATCTCCTCCTTTCGTTCTTATTTTTATTTTTCTTTTTTAATGCTTTTTTTAAGACATCAAACAGGATTATACCGAGAAGGACGATAATTCTTCTAATATAAATTCCCTAACTCACATGCGTTAATATTAGATTTATTAAACTAGGATGTGTGCTTTACGAACTTTCATCAAATGTTAAATAATCGTAGGTTAT
>JACGTP010000595.1:0-24829 GCA_023678845.1 Mischocyttarus mexicanus
AAATGAAATGGAATGGAATGAAATGAAATAAAATAAAATGAAATAGTGTTATACATAAGCTAGTAGAGAAAGCGAGTGAGAGACCGTATGGAAAGTGAACTCTCTTGTCAGCCACGCGCAAAGAGAGAGAAAGAAGTTTAGTGGCGTAACGTTTAACGATCTGCCCCCTTTAAAAGCCCCTTCTTTATTATCGATCACTTTCGTCGTGTTCCACGAGTGGGACACTTTGCACAGATATTCCATCGATTTTTCCCCCCTGTCTCTTTCAACTTTTCTTATTCTTCTTCTTATTCTTTTACTTTTCTCTTTTTTTTCTTTCTATTTCTATTTGGTAAACATTTTTTGACTAAAAAGAAACAAAATATTTCAAACTTAAGTCAAGTTAAAAGCTAACGATATTTATTATTATTAAATTAAATTGAGGTAGGGTTAGTATTATATACAATTACAATATTTATTAATTAACAAGGAATAAAGTTTGAAAGTAATTATTAAGAAATTAATTTTCTATTTTTTTTTTTTAATTAGATAGAAATAAAAAATAAAATTCTATCAATAATTTATCTTTGTAATGTAAATAATAATTATTTAATTTTTTTTTCTTTTTAAATGATTTATATTAAAATGTAATATTTTATTCGTATTGTAAAGTAAATCGTAAAATCACATTTTTATCAAAATTTATTGATTCCCAATTGTTGTAATAATTAATCGTATAATTATTTAATAAATATAATTCGTATAACTTTGATTATTTTTATATTAAAATAAAAATAGTTAGTTTTATTAAAAATAATTAAATTCATTGATTATATTGGATTGAGATCATATTAAAAGTTTTTACTTTAATTATTCATTGATCACGTGTTAATGAAAATTTTAATAAATTACCAAAAGAGGGGAACTTAAAAGTAAGGAAAAAAGAAAAAAACAAGGGAGGATGAGACAAAAAAGGAAAAAAGGAAGAAAAAAAAAAGGTTCTAAAAGAGAGCATCGAACTCTCCGGATTGAAACGACTTCTCCTACGAAGCACGTGCGAACACAATGCGTGGATTGTTCAACTTTTCGAGGATCTACACTCGTGTGCGTTCTCCTTTTTCTATATATATATACATATGGATATACATATAATCGAAAAATGAGAGAAAGATAGTCGATTGAAGAAGAACGCGAGGAAAGGATGTTTTCGTGATGTCACGCCCTGTTTGGATTTACATCACGCGTCTCGCATCAATGAACTCATTCGCGTTGTAATGTACCAAGAAAAGGAATAAAAATTAAAAAAAAAAAAAAACAGAAAAGTAAAAGAAGAAGAAGAAGAAGAAGATGATGAAAAAGATGATGACTACAGTCGTTTTCTCATCAGCGTAGAATCACCAACATTGGCGTAAAACCTATGCATATTTAAAGTGTCACTAATTGCAAAAAGCAACCAAAATATTTGCGATTTCATTTGTAATAAATGACTCAGTTGTCTTAAAATATTAACATATTTTTAATATTCAAGATTATTTGATGTCGTAGAAGATACTACGGGTATACTTAAATGTATTATTTCATTCGATACAAGGTACGATATAAAATAAATATATGTTAATGGGGTAATTATATTCTTGTAAAAATTCATAGAAAATGATTAAACAAGGAAAAAACTCAATACTTTTTTTTTTGGTTCTATGATTATATCTTCTTTCGAAAGCCAATCAAAGTATATTTTATTGTAAAATATTTTTCATATGATTAAAAATAAAGAAAATATTTAGGTAGCCTCCATCAAATGGGAGATACCTTGTATACGTGTATTTATGTAAGTATACATAACGATAACGGGAAGAAGACTAATTCAATAAGAACACATTATCTATACTTATCAATAAATAAATAATCTTTATTATTCACGATCTTATGAATCACTTTAATTGTTAATACGACTTGTTTTTTATTCATTTTTTCTAGATAACGATAAATCATGATTTTAATTTCTTTTTCTCTTGCCAGGATATTTATCGGTTAGCATGAATTATACTTTTATAAATACATAAAGATGATGTATGATTATTCACTAAGGACATATACATAATTATCGATAAAATAAAATATAATAGTCCTTGTTATTCGTAATATTCGTAATACACCTTTTCCATCTAAATAATTTTATTGAATTATTTTATTTTCTTCTATTTATAAGTATATCTATATTTTATCCAAGATACAACTCTCCCTGTCGAGTATTACGTATTTGAGTAAACAACTATGACATATAATAATTCACTAATGTAAGCATATGCATATTTATCAAAAAACAAATAGTCATTATTATTCGTAATTTTCTAACTCACTTTACTGATAATATAATTTTTTATCAATATAACAATATTTGCATTACCGTGGATATTTATCCGTAACCATATGTATTTACATATATTATATATTACATATATTATATTATATATATAATTCTGAATAATAATTTATTAAAACATATGTATACTTATCAGAAAATAAATAATCTCTTATTATTCATAATCTTCTAATTCACTTTTATCGATATAATAACGTATTATCTTTTACGCAACGATATTTTTTTCCTACGAAGATATTGACCATGTGTGTATCCAATGAGAGAATAAAAAAAAGAAAGAAGAAAAAGAATAAGAAAAAAATTGATTTATTAAAAGTATACGTAAACTAAAAGAAAAGGCTATATCGATAACTGTCGATGATCTCATTGCTATAATCCATATGTATATAGAAGATGCATATATATATATATATATATATATACATACAATAGGTTGTAACACGCGACACACGGAAGGTGCCTTTAATAAGCGACCGCAATTCAACCTGTTGCTTTTTAACTAACCAGAGGTAAAATCGAAAATCGTGGGAACGCTAGAAAGCACTTTTCATTATTATTATTATTATTATTATTATTTTGTCGAAACAACGTTCCGAATAAGTCAGTCAACCAATCAACCATTCAAATTTTCGTTATACGTTAATTATTATCGTTAAACATTATCATTTTTGTTACACCCAACGAACACTTTCGTTCATGCAATAAACGAACACGTTTTGTATATGCATATGTTGCGTATATATATTATATAAACGATTATTAGTTGGTACTATATATATATATTATACATATATTGTACATATGTATAAATATATATATATACATGATGATTCACTCATTCGCATGAGTCAAACTGCGTTACTAATTCGAGCAAGTGAGTTTATTTTGCTCGACATTTATGTGTATGAATACATATATATATCTCTCTTTTTTTATTCAATTATTTAACAACGTGATTACGATAATGACGAATGAAAGAACATACTAATCGAGAGACGTTTGATTGAAATAACATTTTTGCAAACGTTATTTCTCGATTCTTTATATTTGTTTTTTTGTTCCTTTTTCCTTCTATCTTTTCCTTTTTTTTTCTCTTTTATCCTATGTCATAAAATAAAACCATTTTTTTTGCGTCATTCATTCACGAGAGTGGGACGATAATAGCATGGTTACAGAATCGCAAATAGAAACAATGAAAAAATATCAATCGATTAAACTTCTCTCTCTTAGCGATAATAAATCAGAGGAAGAAAAAATTGAAAGATGAAGAAGAAGAAGAAGAAGAATGAAGGAATATGTTACATTAATTCGCGAATTGAGATGAATAATAAAAAAAATACATACGTGTATAAAATATCTCGAATTTTAATTTAGATTCCAGTACACGTAGTCGAAGAATTACAGCATGTATATTAATAAAATGTAATTTAACAAATATATATATATATTTACATGTATATGCGTAAAAAAAAAAAAAAGAAAAATACCGAAATAAAAAAAAAAAAAGAGGGAGAATTAAATTTTTCATTAAACCGCGTAGAAATTTTGTTTGATAAATTACTCCTTCGTAAAAGGGTGAGTAGGAAGGGGAAAGGGGTAGGGGTTCGTGGGGAAAAAAAAACCTCTCAAAAAATATAACGGGAGTAAAAAAAGAAAAAACGAAAAGGAAAATAACTCATGCAGGCGCGTACATATATGGATATTATGAATTTTTCATTACGGATCCTTATACACTACTACGTACGAATTTTGTTTGATAAAATTTCTATTTATAAAAAAAAAAAAGAGAGGAGAACCGACAAGAACTCTCTCTCTCTCTCTCTCTCTCTTCCTCTCTCGTACGTTAAAAACAGGAATTAAATATTGACGAATACGATGAGAAAATATTTCGAATAATTTTCTCCTTTTTTTCCTTATTTAATATTCTTTTTTTTTCTTTTTACAACTCAAACACGTTATCGCAGAATAAGTAATCAACGTAATAGCAATGTTAGTTAAATCGAGAGGATAATAATGAAACGAACGGTGATACTAAAGAACGATGAGAACAGGGGAAAGGAAAACGTGAAGGGGGTGGGTTGAAGAAGAGTAGAAAGAGCTGGAAGGAGGGTGAAATTGGGATGGAGGGGTGGTTGTTGGGGGAGTTGGGGGAGAGGTGAGTGGTAGGGGGATCAAGGAAGACGAGACTTTCAGAAGTGTACTTCTCCTGGCTACGTTACAAGAGTTTCGCGATAGAAGTTAATCGCTTGGAATGTACGTTCGGATTGGTACTAATTAACAACAACAGTAGTAACAGAAGTAGCTGGAATAATAGTATTGTAGTAATAGTAGTAAAGATAGTATAGTGTAGGAGAAAATGTTTTTTTTTTTTTTCAGCTGACTGATTTGGTTCAATGATTATCATCGTCATAATCATACTCGTCATAGTCATCGCTATTATCATGATTACTATTTACGTATCTATATTCCAATCTTTTTTCCCGGATTGTTTATTTCTAATCTTAAATATCATAAGTGTATATATCAATGTTTTTTTTATTATTATTATTCATAAAAAACAATAAAAACATAGTAACAATAATAACAACAATAATAATAGAAATATAATTAAAAAAAAAAGAAATCTCTTTTCTGTCGTTCTTGCACAATCAAAGGAAGTAATGAGAGCACGGAGAAACTTTCATAATTTACTGCGAGCGTGTTGCAATAAAGAGCGCTTTGTATTACGATACAATCTATTTCATTTTATCGGTTAACGGGTATCGCGCGCGAGTTTTGCTTCCAACTATTACTACTTCTACTACTACTACTCTACTAATACTATTACTACTACACAATTACTTATATACACTGTGACACACGACGTAACATCGACGAAAGCACGATTACAACTACTACTACGACACCAACGACGACTTACGACTAGAATGACGACGAGTATTATTACAACGTGATTACAACGACTACTAATACCACTACTACTACTACTACAAAACACAAAGAGTTCAACAACTTCGTTATAATACAAAGCACAGAGGGGTAACCCTTATTCGAAAACGATTTCATTTTCCTTTTAAGATGATATTTATTATGGTTTATTATAAGAAGGGGGAAGGGGGAAGGAGGTGGAAAGAGTGGGTACTGTTCTAAAGAGCTTCTAATTCTTTACTTTATTTTCTTCTTCATCTTATTAAATCGGTCCCCATCATATATCCTAATCGTCTAATCGATATTACATAGAGGAATATATATATATAAATGATTAGAAAGAGAGAGAGTGAGATAGCTGGTAAATAGATAATCTTAATTGATCGTATGCCTTGGGAAGATCTCTTCTTTGGATCTTAATTGAACTCGAGTTAGATCGATTAAATGCATTGATTCGTCGTTCATTTCTTATCTTCCTTATTTCCTTCCTTCCTTCCTTCCTTCCTTCCTTCATTTTATTTTCCTTTTAATTTCTTTTACATTTTCTTTCTCGTCCTTTAATTATCTCATTTATTTAGGGTTTTTCTTTTTTAACGTCAAAGAAATTTAACAAAGTATTTTTTGTCTTTTTCTTTTTAAAAAAAAGTCCAAAAGAAAATATTCGAAGTTTCAAACACAGATAAGAAAATTCACGAAAGAACGAAGTACTATTATTTATAATTTTTTGTTTCCGTTTCTTTTCTTATACTATCTTCGTTCTTAAATAAAAATAAAAGAAACTTTATTCTTAGTCAATTTCTTACTTGTTTTTCCCCTTTATACTTTTCTTTTCTTACAATTATATGAGAGAGAGAGAGAGAGAGAGAAAGAGAGAGAGAAAATACAGAGATCAGAGAAACAAGTTTTTCAATTAATTCCTTCTCCTTTCTCATAGTAACGATTGAATTATTATGTTAGATAGTAAGATCGCGTTTAAAGGAAAACAGTTTAGTGCTGTACTGTAAGAATTCGAGATTAGTTGTCCACTTGTTGGTTGATAAAAGAAGAAATATCTTTGTGAGTGAGAAAAAGAGAGAGAAAGAGAGAGAGAGAGAGAGAGGAGAGATGGGGGTGGAGGAGGAAGGAGAAGAGGTTTTCGAAACGATAAGAGAAGAAGAATCGTGATAAAAGCACTTCATGACCTCGGATAACAGGTTCAAGATTGTTCAGACATGAAACACGTAAATATCTAACCATTTATATATACACAGAGATAATATGCTTATATATTGTATATATTTTTAATATAAAATGTATTTTATCTTTTTATCACTATATATAGGATGATTTTCAAAAATTACTTATTTTAAAATTAAAAGAACAAAATAAAATAGAAAAAATGAAAACGACAGAAGAAAAAATTAATGTAGTTTTATCATATAATTTTAATTTTTGTTTTCTTATAAATGCACAGATGCAATCATCAATTGCACTTTATTATTATTATTATTTTAATGCAACCTATTTATTTTTTTCCAACCAATCTATCCTTATTTTATTATTCACCGTAATTAAAAGTACTTCAACGAAATATTCTCTTTGAAAATATTTCGTTTTAAATATTTAAAAAAAAAAAAAAATGTCCTTGGCATGGTAAAATTAAATAAGAAAAAAAAAGACAAGAAACATTTGGGACGACTTAATATAACTGTTTCTCTCTCTCTCTCTCTCTCTCTCTCTCTCTCTCTCTTAAATACCATTCTCTCTTTATCTATATATATGACTCGTTTTATCTGTTCATACACATACACATTCACATATACACACTATATCTTTCTCTATTTCAATTTTCTGTCTTTCTTGTTCTGTTTCTTGGAGTATAACGATAGAACTAAATTATTCTAGTGCACTTGTTGAAATTAACAAGGAGATTAGATAAAGTCGATGCTTCTTCTACGTCTTAAAGAGAGTTCAAAGTAATAAGTCTTAATCGTAAGTGTTCTATATTTTACGCGTTTATTACTTCCAACTGTAATTAACGGGAATAAATTAAATCGTTTAAATCGTCGTAATCGTACTAACATAGTCATAGCCCGTAGCCCATATAGTCGTAGTCATATATTTGTCATGTTTTATACGAAATATACACATGTATGTATGTATGTATGTATGTATATATGTATTCAGTGTTCTTCTTCCCCGTTTAAAACGAATCTCGAACATTCTATATTCCCTTTTATAAATGGCGATATCATAGAACCAGTTTTAAAAGTAGTTCTACCATCTTTACGAATGAATTCGTTTCGATATCCTTTTATTTTTATCTCCCCTCCTACTACCCTCCCTTCCTCATCCCTGCTCCCTACTAACCATTTTTTCTTTTTTTATTCAAATGAAAGGAAGAGAGGGAGAGAGAATTTGTAATACGAGAGAATATTTATTTTTTACGAGTGTATTTAATAAATGTATTTCATTTATTTTTACTTTCTTTATCATTTTAAAATCCCATTTCTTTCTCTTTGTATTAAATAAGTATTATATTTATTTTTGTATATATATATATATATATTTAATAAATATATACAACCTACTTGTATGAATATTTTAGTAACAGTAATATATATTTGAAACATAACTTTAGATATATTTTTATTTAAGAATATTTTAATATTTCATAGTTAAATAAATAACACACACAAACATACATAGCTATGCATGTTTATGTATCTTTTATCGATAAAACATGTTCGGTATCTTATATATAAATAAATAATACTGTCAAATATTTCTTTTTAATTGAAATTTTTTAGTATTACATATTTACTTAAATGAAATAACTTTTTCGTTGGATTACATTTTTATAGACATCGAGAAACTTTTGTAATATTTTATATTTAAATAAATAATAGTAGTATCTTTATATATATATTCACAACTTATTATTTATTGTTAAACTAAATTATAACAGATTCCTTTATCTTTATTATCTTTACGTAAGAAATTTTCATTAATGTGAACGTGGAATTGAATTTCTTTTTTTTGTCTACTCTTTTTACACTATTTTGTTTGATATATATATAAATATATATCAAAAAACTTTTATGAAGGTTTGAAAAAGTACAGAGTAGGATAAACACATACAATTTTATAAAACATTTAATCACGACGTTGATTTAATAAAACATATCTAATCTTAAATTCCTTTGTAACTATTTCAAACTTTGAACTTCGAACTTTACTTTACTCTTTTACTTCTACCTCTCCCCCTCACCCTCGTTCTCCTCCACTCCTACTACTCTTTATATATTTTCTCTCTTAAGACTTTGTTAATTATTTTGGAATTTATGAATAGTCTTTAGGTCGAGGATACAAAGCTGAAACTTATTGTACGTCGTTTACTTTAATATCCTCGCTTTTATGATATAATAATAACATAATTATTTCGTTATAATCTCTAAAGTGAAATACCATTACGATCAAGAACATTATATATATAATATATTAAATTAATATTTAATTATAAAAGAAAGAAAATAAGATAAAATAATTTAAAGGGGATTAATTTATTTCTATTTTCAAATCAATCGACAAAATTATTTTCTAGATAATTAATTATTTTAATATGGATTATCAGGTCGTCTTATAAATTTCTTTATTATTTTTCATATTATTCAAATAATCTAAAATCTAAAATATTAAATATAAAAAGTTAATTAAGAAAAAGGAAGAAACTTATGGGACAACCTAACATAAATATCCTTAAATTTATAAGTAATATTATATATATAATAACGTAGCAAAAAATGAATAAAATAAATATTACAAGAAACCTATAAAAAGGAATATAAATTTATTTAAAAATATAATTAAAAAATAATGAAAAAAAAAATAATTATTAGATATACGAAATTTTGAATAAATGTATTATACCATTTTTATATATCTTTTTTAAATTTATGAATCAACCAAATGAATACAATTTATTCATCTCTAACAGTCACAAATAATACTTGATTAATATTTGACAAATAATTCTAAATAATCTCTTATTCACTCATTATTTCCATTTCCTTGTACACTATGCATGTACAATAAAATTTATTATTAAAATATATATTACATATAATCAAATAAATATTAATTATCATTCAAATCAAACTTAACGTTTATTATTCAATCCTAGAGAGAGAGAGAGAGAGAGAGAGAGAAAGAGAAAGACAAAATTTCAATGAATAATAGTTGGATTTCCGTTCGTTCGAATACGAGACAATGAGAGATGTTTAGACGAGCAAACGATTTAATTGAAGCTCTACAAAAGCCGGGTGTGATGTTGAGAGTAGGGTGAGTATAGAAACGCGCGCACATACACACACATCTTCACACCCTCACCTACTTTAGCAACCTCCTAATCCTGGGCTTGTTTAGAGCACAAGCTTAAGTTATCCAAACTAGTTAAGTCCAAGAGTTAAGTTGGTATACTTGGGTGCATTCTGCAAATCGAAGTAACTCGCTTCTCTTTCTATCTCTATTTCTCTCTCTTTCTATACACACACACACACACACATATATATATATATGTATGTATTCCTCTTTCGGCACAGGGACAACCGGTTTTCATCTCGTCCCTGCTCTTCAACCCCTCTCCCATTCTTCCCCACCCCACCCTACTTTATTTTCCCTTTGTGTCCTTAACGTCCCTTCCCATATTCCTTTCTTTTTATTTATTTTTCTTTTTTGTAGTAGTTTTATTCGGTCTCTTTTAGCGAATCGAAATAGGAGGGGAAGAGCAGGGGGAAATCGATACGAATCAATTATTTCGAGATGTATAATATATTTTAATAATATTAGTTCGGTGAATAAGTAATGTCGGAATTTGAAGTAACGTTTATAATTTATATTGAAATAATATTAATAAATAGTTTTTGTATAGAAAGAAATATTTTAATGGGATATAAAATATTGCAAAAAATAATTGATAATATATACATTTTTTGTTGATCGTAAAATTTCTTAATTCTTTATTCTTGTTAAGTATTAATACGAAGGTTAACACATTATTTGTTTATAAGTAATAGAAACGTATTAAAATATTATAAGAAACAATTTTAACATATGTTTAAATTCTTTATATGAAAAACATATAAAGAAAAGAAAATTCAAGTAAAACTAAAATATGTTAATATATTAGGTTGATAGAAAAAATAATGTCGGATTTTACTATTGAATTGTGGGAAAAAAATTCGATATTATTTCCAATCCAATATATATATATATTTTATATTTCAATACACCGAACGTTATTTTTATTTCGATCGATAAATCAAATAAGACCTCAGTTTAAACGTATTTTCATTTATTTCAAAATTCTTATGAATATTCTTATTGAATTTATTGAACTGATATCTCTACATACACACGTATCTCTTCTTATATAATAATATAGAATAACAAAAGCACTTTAACTCAAGTATTAGTATTTTCCCAACAAAGAAGAACCCCCCCAGCCAACCAGCCAACCAACCAACCAACCAACCAACCAACCAGCCAGCGAACTATGCTCCTATGCATAGCAAGTAATATACCCTCTGACAATTGTACATATCATCCCGCATAGAAGGAAATATTTACTTTTATGGACAATACTTTCCTTCAACTATGCAATAACCATGTTTATAAACGACAATTTATAAAACATTAAAGAATAACTTCATTATGTCTAAACTATACATAAAATGTATAATAAACTACGACACTTTGACCTTTTATCATACCGCTAATAATAACTACCCACGCAAATTGCTTGATGATACGATATTAATAAATAATAAAAAATAAAAACAAAAAAAAAAAAGATAATGTAAGTTTGTTTTAACAATAATCTTAAAGGACATCTTTTATACAATATTGCCACGTTATATCTGAACCACGCCAAATTGTATTATAAACTCTAAACTTTAACCTTTTTTTACATATATATAACTAATAACAAGTCACGTAAACTTGATTATGCTACATTAAATAATGAATATATAATATATATTTAAATGTATATTATTAAACATTAAAATTAAATAATAAGATCAATATCAAAATACAATTAGTATTATTTTCTAATAATTCTAATAAAACTTCTATTAATCTTAGATTAAAAAGTTGTGAATCTTACAGACAAGAGTTATTTAGAAAATATTGAGCCTTATGATTTTCTCTCTCACCTTGTTAGACTAAAACCATTTCAATCCTTATCCTTGTATTAAAGTCAAGATTTTTTCAACCAACTCGAATAAATTACAAAAAAAAAAAGAACAACAACAAATATATCATGAAATAATAATAATAATAATAATAATACAAAAAATAAAATAATTAAATAATGAAACAAAAAGAATGAACAAAATAACAATACTTCGCTAAAGGAAGAATATTATAGGAGAAATAATCAACTTTGGAAAGAGTATGGTAAAACAAACGAAAAATTCTCAAACACGGCAGATAGTGTAATGATAGTCCTACGATCTTCGATCGCGAAAGTAAAGAAAAAGTGAGAAAGAGAAAGAGAAAGAAAGAGAAAGAGAGAAAGAGAGAGAGAGAGATGGAAGAAGATGCAGTGCACGTTGCTTCATCGAGCAGACCTCATACTTACGTTATTATCTTCGGGTTCGAGTATAGAAGAAGAGAACGTAATCCCTTCTCATTACTTCTAATTTTATATTATTTGTATTCTCTTCTTTCTTCTCTTACTCCCACCCTCGTCGTTCACTTCTCTCCTCCCACCCACCCTCCCCCATCTTTTTACACAGTCTTCTCTTCGTTTCTTTCTTTCTCCCCTTTTTATTTTCTCCTTCTTCTCCTCCTCCTATTACTCCTACTCCTCAAAATCAAAATAAAATCAAAAGACTCGAATCGAAATAAAAAATAAAGCCTCTCCCTTCCTCCATCCAACCAACCAACCCACCCATCCAATCTGTCACAAGATTAAAAAAACTCTTGATGGAAAAGTCAATCGATATCGTGTCATCGATATGGAAAAAAAAAGAAGGAAGAAAGAAATTAATAAACAATATTTGAAAATAGGAAAAAATAAAGTATACGAATGTACAAAATTCAAAGGAACGAATATCTAAAAAGACCTGCTATTAGTGGTTTATTTTTCCATGTATTATATGAGGAGGTGAAGGAGGTGGAAGAGGAGTTTTTTCAAATATTGTTTATTAATTTCTTTTTTTTTCTTCTTCTTTCTTTTTTGTTTGTTTTTCTTTTATTTTTTCCATATTGATTACTCGATATCGATTGACTTTTCCATCAAAAGTTTTTAATCTTGTGACAGATTGGGTGGGTGGGTTGGTTGGTTGGATGGAGGAAGGGAGAGGCTTTATTTTTTATTTCGATTCGAGTCTTTTGATTTTATTTTGATTTTGAGGAGTAGGAGTAATAGGAGGAGGAGAAGAAGGAGAAAATAAAAAGGGGAGAAAGAAAGAAACGAAGAGAAGACTGTGTAAAAAGATGGGGGAGGGTGGGTGGGAGGAGAGAAGTGAACGACGAGGGTGGGAGTAAGAGAAGAAAGAAGAGAATACAAATAATATAAAATTAGAAGTAATGAGAAGGGATTACGTTCTCTTCTTCTATACTCGAACCCGAAGATAATAACGTAAGTATGAGGTCTGCTCGATGAAGCAACGTGCACTGCATCTTCTTCCATCTCTCTCTCTCTCTTTCTCTCTTTCTCTTTCTTTCTCTTTCTCTTTCTCACTTTTTCTTTACTTTCGCGATCGAAGATCGTAGGACTATCATTACACTATCTGCCGTGTTTGAGAATTTTTCGTTTGTTTTACCATACTCTTTCCAAAGTTGATTATTTCTCCTATAATATTCTTCCTTTAGCGAAGTATTGTTATTTTGTTCATTCTTTTTGTTTCATTATTTAATTATTTTATTTTTTGTATTATTATTATTATTATTATTATTTCATGATATATTTGTTGTTGTTCTTTTTTTTTTTGTAATTTATTCGAGTTGGTTGAAAAAATCTTGACTTTAATACAAGGATAAGGATTGAAATGGTTTTAGTCTAACAAGGTGAGAGAGAAAATCATAAGGCTCAATATTTTCTAAATAACTCTTGTCTGTAAGATTCACAACTTTTTAATCTAAGATTAATAGAAGTTTTATTAGAATTATTAGAAAATAATACTAATTGTATTTTGATATTGATCTTATTATTTAATTTTAATGTTTAATAATATACATTTAAATATATATTATATATTCATTATTTAATGTAGCATAATCAAGTTTACGTGACTTGTTATTAGTTATATATATGTAAAAAAAGGTTAAAGTTTAGAGTTTATAATACAATTTGGCGTGGTTCAGATATAACGTGGCAATATTGTATAAAAGATGTCCTTTAAGATTATTGTTAAAACAAACTTACATTATCTTTTTTTTTTTTGTTTTTATTTTTTATTATTTATTAATATCGTATCATCAAGCAATTTGCGTGGGTAGTTATTATTAGCGGTATGATAAAAGGTCAAAGTGTCGTAGTTTATTATACATTTTATGTATAGTTTAGACATAATGAAGTTATTCTTTAATGTTTTATAAATTGTCGTTTATAAACATGGTTATTGCATAGTTGAAGGAAAGTATTGTCCATAAAAGTAAATATTTCCTTCTATGCGGGATGATATGTACAATTGTCAGAGGGTATATTACTTGCTATGCATAGGAGCATAGTTCGCTGGCTGGTTGGTTGGTTGGTTGGTTGGTTGGTTGGCTGGTTGGCTGGGGGGGTTCTTCTTTGTTGGGAAAATACTAATACTTGAGTTAAAGTGCTTTTGTTATTCTATATTATTATATAAGAAGAGATACGTGTGTATGTAGAGATATCAGTTCAATAAATTCAATAAGAATATTCATAAGAATTTTGAAATAAATGAAAATACGTTTAAACTGAGGTCTTATTTGATTTATCGATCGAAATAAAAATAACGTTCGGTGTATTGAAATATAAAATATATATATATATTGGATTGGAAATAATATCGAATTTTTTTCCCACAATTCAATAGTAAAATCCGACATTATTTTTTCTATCAACCTAATATATTAACATATTTTAGTTTTACTTGAATTTTCTTTTCTTTATATGTTTTTCATATAAAGAATTTAAACATATGTTAAAATTGTTTCTTATAATATTTTAATACGTTTCTATTACTTATAAACAAATAATGTGTTAACCTTCGTATTAATACTTAACAAGAATAAAGAATTAAGAAATTTTACGATCAACAAAAAATGTATATATTATCAATTATTTTTTGCAATATTTTATATCCCATTAAAATATTTCTTTCTATACAAAAACTATTTATTAATATTATTTCAATATAAATTATAAACGTTACTTCAAATTCCGACATTACTTATTCACCGAACTAATATTATTAAAATATATTATACATCTCGAAATAATTGATTCGTATCGATTTCCCCCTGCTCTTCCCCTCCTATTTCGATTCGCTAAAAGAGACCGAATAAAACTACTACAAAAAAGAAAAATAAATAAAAAGAAAGGAATATGGGAAGGGACGTTAAGGACACAAAGGGAAAATAAAGTAGGGTGGGGTGGGGAAGAATGGGAGAGGGGTTGAAGAGCAGGGACGAGATGAAAACCGGTTGTCCCTGTGCCGAAAGAGGAATACATACATATATATATATATGTGTGTGTGTGTGTGTGTATAGAAAGAGAGAGAAATAGAGATAGAAAGAGAAGCGAGTTACTTCGATTTGCAGAATGCACCCAAGTATACCAACTTAACTCTTGGACTTAACTAGTTTGGATAACTTAAGCTTGTGCTCTAAACAAGCCCAGGATTAGGAGGTTGCTAAAGTAGGTGAGGGTGTGAAGATGTGTGTGTATGTGCGCGCGTTTCTATACTCACCCTACTCTCAACATCACACCCGGCTTTTGTAGAGCTTCAATTAAATCGTTTGCTCGTCTAAACATCTCTCATTGTCTCGTATTCGAACGAACGGAAATCCAACTATTATTCATTGAAATTTTGTCTTTCTCTTTCTCTCTCTCTCTCTCTCTCTCTCTCTAGGATTGAATAATAAACGTTAAGTTTGATTTGAATGATAATTAATATTTATTTGATTATATGTAATATATATTTTAATAATAAATTTTATTGTACATGCATAGTGTACAAGGAAATGGAAATAATGAGTGAATAAGAGATTATTTAGAATTATTTGTCAAATATTAATCAAGTATTATTTGTGACTGTTAGAGATGAATAAATTGTATTCATTTGGTTGATTCATAAATTTAAAAAAGATATATAAAAATGGTATAATACATTTATTCAAAATTTCGTATATCTAATAATTATTTTTTTTTTCATTATTTTTTAATTATATTTTTAAATAAATTTATATTCCTTTTTATAGGTTTCTTGTAATATTTATTTTATTCATTTTTTGCTACGTTATTATATATATAATATTACTTATAAATTTAAGGATATTTATGTTAGGTTGTCCCATAAGTTTCTTCCTTTTTCTTAATTAACTTTTTATATTTAATATTTTAGATTTTAGATTATTTGAATAATATGAAAAATAATAAAGAAATTTATAAGACGACCTGATAATCCATATTAAAATAATTAATTATCTAGAAAATAATTTTGTCGATTGATTTGAAAATAGAAATAAATTAATCCCCTTTAAATTATTTTATCTTATTTTCTTTCTTTTATAATTAAATATTAATTTAATATATTATATATATAATGTTCTTGATCGTAATGGTATTTCACTTTAGAGATTATAACGAAATAATTATGTTATTATTATATCATAAAAGCGAGGATATTAAAGTAAACGACGTACAATAAGTTTCAGCTTTGTATCCTCGACCTAAAGACTATTCATAAATTCCAAAATAATTAACAAAGTCTTAAGAGAGAAAATATATAAAGAGTAGTAGGAGTGGAGGAGAACGAGGGTGAGGGGGAGAGGTAGAAGTAAAAGAGTAAAGTAAAGTTCGAAGTTCAAAGTTTGAAATAGTTACAAAGGAATTTAAGATTAGATATGTTTTATTAAATCAACGTCGTGATTAAATGTTTTATAAAATTGTATGTGTTTATCCTACTCTGTACTTTTTCAAACCTTCATAAAAGTTTTTTGATATATATTTATATATATATCAAACAAAATAGTGTAAAAAGAGTAGACAAAAAAAAGAAATTCAATTCCACGTTCACATTAATGAAAATTTCTTACGTAAAGATAATAAAGATAAAGGAATCTGTTATAATTTAGTTTAACAATAAATAATAAGTTGTGAATATATATATAAAGATACTACTATTATTTATTTAAATATAAAATATTACAAAAGTTTCTCGATGTCTATAAAAATGTAATCCAACGAAAAAGTTATTTCATTTAAGTAAATATGTAATACTAAAAAATTTCAATTAAAAAGAAATATTTGACAGTATTATTTATTTATATATAAGATACCGAACATGTTTTATCGATAAAAGATACATAAACATGCATAGCTATGTATGTTTGTGTGTGTTATTTATTTAACTATGAAATATTAAAATATTCTTAAATAAAAATATATCTAAAGTTATGTTTCAAATATATATTACTGTTACTAAAATATTCATACAAGTAGGTTGTATATATTTATTAAATATATATATATATATATACAAAAATAAATATAATACTTATTTAATACAAAGAGAAAGAAATGGGATTTTAAAATGATAAAGAAAGTAAAAATAAATGAAATACATTTATTAAATACACTCGTAAAAAATAAATATTCTCTCGTATTACAAATTCTCTCTCCCTCTCTTCCTTTCATTTGAATAAAAAAAGAAAAAATGGTTAGTAGGGAGCAGGGATGAGGAAGGGAGGGTAGTAGGAGGGGAGATAAAAATAAAAGGATATCGAAACGAATTCATTCGTAAAGATGGTAGAACTACTTTTAAAACTGGTTCTATGATATCGCCATTTATAAAAGGGAATATAGAATGTTCGAGATTCGTTTTAAACGGGGAAGAAGAACACTGAATACATATATACATACATACATACATACATACATGTGTATATTTCGTATAAAACATGACAAATATATGACTACGACTATATGGGCTACGGGCTATGACTATGTTAGTACGATTACGACGATTTAAACGATTTAATTTATTCCCGTTAATTACAGTTGGAAGTAATAAACGCGTAAAATATAGAACACTTACGATTAAGACTTATTACTTTGAACTCTCTTTAAGACGTAGAAGAAGCATCGACTTTATCTAATCTCCTTGTTAATTTCAACAAGTGCACTAGAATAATTTAGTTCTATCGTTATACTCCAAGAAACAGAACAAGAAAGACAGAAAATTGAAATAGAGAAAGATATAGTGTGTATATGTGAATGTGTATGTGTATGAACAGATAAAACGAGTCATATATATAGATAAAGAGAGAATGGTATTTAAGAGAGAGAGAGAGAGAGAGAGAGAGAGAGAGAGAGAAACAGTTATATTAAGTCGTCCCAAATGTTTCTTGTCTTTTTTTTTCTTATTTAATTTTACCATGCCAAGGACATTTTTTTTTTTTTTTAAATATTTAAAACGAAATATTTTCAAAGAGAATATTTCGTTGAAGTACTTTTAATTACGGTGAATAATAAAATAAGGATAGATTGGTTGGAAAAAAATAAATAGGTTGCATTAAAATAATAATAATAATAAAGTGCAATTGATGATTGCATCTGTGCATTTATAAGAAAACAAAAATTAAAATTATATGATAAAACTACATTAATTTTTTCTTCTGTCGTTTTCATTTTTTCTATTTTATTTTGTTCTTTTAATTTTAAAATAAGTAATTTTTGAAAATCATCCTATATATAGTGATAAAAAGATAAAATACATTTTATATTAAAAATATATACAATATATAAGCATATTATCTCTGTGTATATATAAATGGTTAGATATTTACGTGTTTCATGTCTGAACAATCTTGAACCTGTTATCCGAGGTCATGAAGTGCTTTTATCACGATTCTTCTTCTCTTATCGTTTCGAAAACCTCTTCTCCTTCCTCCTCCACCCCCATCTCTCCTCTCTCTCTCTCTCTCTCTTTCTCTCTCTTTTTCTCACTCACAAAGATATTTCTTCTTTTATCAACCAACAAGTGGACAACTAATCTCGAATTCTTACAGTACAGCACTAAACTGTTTTCCTTTAAACGCGATCTTACTATCTAACATAATAATTCAATCGTTACTATGAGAAAGGAGAAGGAATTAATTGAAAAACTTGTTTCTCTGATCTCTGTATTTTCTCTCTCTCTTTCTCTCTCTCTCTCTCTCTCTCATATAATTGTAAGAAAAGAAAAGTATAAAGGGGAAAAACAAGTAAGAAATTGACTAAGAATAAAGTTTCTTTTATTTTTATTTAAGAACGAAGATAGTATAAGAAAAGAAACGGAAACAAAAAATTATAAATAATAGTACTTCGTTCTTTCGTGAATTTTCTTATCTGTGTTTGAAACTTCGAATATTTTCTTTTGGACTTTTTTTTAAAAAGAAAAAGACAAAAAATACTTTGTTAAATTTCTTTGACGTTAAAAAAGAAAAACCCTAAATAAATGAGATAATTAAAGGACGAGAAAGAAAATGTAAAAGAAATTAAAAGGAAAATAAAATGAAGGAAGGAAGGAAGGAAGGAAGGAAGGAAATAAGGAAGATAAGAAATGAACGACGAATCAATGCATTTAATCGATCTAACTCGAGTTCAATTAAGATCCAAAGAAGAGATCTTCCCAAGGCATACGATCAATTAAGATTATCTATTTACCAGCTATCTCACTCTCTCTCTTTCTAATCATTTATATATATATATTCCTCTATGTAATATCGATTAGACGATTAGGATATATGATGGGGACCGATTTAATAAGATGAAGAAGAAAATAAAGTAAAGAATTAGAAGCTCTTTAGAACAGTACCCACTCTTTCCACCTCCTTCCCCCTTCCCCCTTCTTATAATAAACCATAATAAATATCATCTTAAAAGGAAAATGAAATCGTTTTCGAATAAGGGTTACCCCTCTGTGCTTTGTATTATAACGAAGTTGTTGAACTCTTTGTGTTTTGTAGTAGTAGTAGTAGTGGTATTAGTAGTCGTTGTAATCACGTTGTAATAATACTCGTCGTCATTCTAGTCGTAAGTCGTCGTTGGTGTCGTAGTAGTAGTTGTAATCGTGCTTTCGTCGATGTTACGTCGTGTGTCACAGTGTATATAAGTAATTGTGTAGTAGTAATAGTATTAGTAGAGTAGTAGTAGTAGAAGTAGTAATAGTTGGAAGCAAAACTCGCGCGCGATACCCGTTAACCGATAAAATGAAATAGATTGTATCGTAATACAAAGCGCTCTTTATTGCAACACGCTCGCAGTAAATTATGAAAGTTTCTCCGTGCTCTCATTACTTCCTTTGATTGTGCAAGAACGACAGAAAAGAGATTTCTTTTTTTTTTAATTATATTTCTATTATTATTGTTGTTATTATTGTTACTATGTTTTTATTGTTTTTTATGAATAATAATAATAAAAAAAACATTGATATATACACTTATGATATTTAAGATTAGAAATAAACAATCCGGGAAAAAAGATTGGAATATAGATACGTAAATAGTAATCATGATAATAGCGATGACTATGACGAGTATGATTATGACGATGATAATCATTGAACCAAATCAGTCAGCTGAAAAAAAAAAAAAACATTTTCTCCTACACTATACTATCTTTACTACTATTACTACAATACTATTATTCCAGCTACTTCTGTTACTACTGTTGTTGTTAATTAGTACCAATCCGAACGTACATTCCAAGCGATTAACTTCTATCGCGAAACTCTTGTAACGTAGCCAGGAGAAGTACACTTCTGAAAGTCTCGTCTTCCTTGATCCCCCTACCACTCACCTCTCCCCCAACTCCCCCAACAACCACCCCTCCATCCCAATTTCACCCTCCTTCCAGCTCTTTCTACTCTTCTTCAACCCACCCCCTTCACGTTTTCCTTTCCCCTGTTCTCATCGTTCTTTAGTATCACCGTTCGTTTCATTATTATCCTCTCGATTTAACTAACATTGCTATTACGTTGATTACTTATTCTGCGATAACGTGTTTGAGTTGTAAAAAGAAAAAAAAAGAATATTAAATAAGGAAAAAAAGGAGAAAATTATTCGAAATATTTTCTCATCGTATTCGTCAATATTTAATTCCTGTTTTTAACGTACGAGAGAGGAAGAGAGAGAGAGAGAGAGAGAGAGTTCTTGTCGGTTCTCCTCTCTTTTTTTTTTTTATAAATAGAAATTTTATCAAACAAAATTCGTACGTAGTAGTGTATAAGGATCCGTAATGAAAAATTCATAATATCCATATATGTACGCGCCTGCATGAGTTATTTTCCTTTTCGTTTTTTCTTTTTTTACTCCCGTTATATTTTTTGAGAGGTTTTTTTTTCCCCACGAACCCCTACCCCTTTCCCCTTCCTACTCACCCTTTTACGAAGGAGTAATTTATCAAACAAAATTTCTACGCGGTTTAATGAAAAATTTAATTCTCCCTCTTTTTTTTTTTTTATTTCGGTATTTTTCTTTTTTTTTTTTTTACGCATATACATGTAAATATATATATATATTTGTTAAATTACATTTTATTAATATACATGCTGTAATTCTTCGACTACGTGTACTGGAATCTAAATTAAAATTCGAGATATTTTATACACGTATGTATTTTTTTTATTATTCATCTCAATTCGCGAATTAATGTAACATATTCCTTCATTCTTCTTCTTCTTCTTCTTCATCTTTCAATTTTTTCTTCCTCTGATTTATTATCGCTAAGAGAGAGAAGTTTAATCGATTGATATTTTTTCATTGTTTCTATTTGCGATTCTGTAACCATGCTATTATCGTCCCACTCTCGTGAATGAATGACGCAAAAAAAATGGTTTTATTTTATGACATAGGATAAAAGAGAAAAAAAAAGGAAAAGATAGAAGGAAAAAGGAACAAAAAAACAAATATAAAGAATCGAGAAATAACGTTTGCAAAAATGTTATTTCAATCAAACGTCTCTCGATTAGTATGTTCTTTCATTCGTCATTATCGTAATCACGTTGTTAAATAATTGAATAAAAAAAGAGAGATATATATATGTATTCATACACATAAATGTCGAGCAAAATAAACTCACTTGCTCGAATTAGTAACGCAGTTTGACTCATGCGAATGAGTGAATCATCATGTATATATATATATTTATACATATGTACAATATATGTATAATATATATATATAGTACCAACTAATAATCGTTTATATAATATATATACGCAACATATGCATATACAAAACGTGTTCGTTTATTGCATGAACGAAAGTGTTCGTTGGGTGTAACAAAAATGATAATGTTTAACGATAATAATTAACGTATAACGAAAATTTGAATGGTTGATTGGTTGACTGACTTATTCGGAACGTTGTTTCGACAAAATAATAATAATAATAATAATAATAATGAAAAGTGCTTTCTAGCGTTCCCACGATTTTCGATTTTACCTCTGGTTAGTTAAAAAGCAACAGGTTGAATTGCGGTCGCTTATTAAAGGCACCTTCCGTGTGTCGCGTGTTACAACCTATTGTATGTATATATATATATATATATATATATGCATCTTCTATATACATATGGATTATAGCAATGAGATCATCGACAGTTATCGATATAGCCTTTTCTTTTAGTTTACGTATACTTTTAATAAATCAATTTTTTTCTTATTCTTTTTCTTCTTTCTTTTTTTTATTCTCTCATTGGATACACACATGGTCAATATCTTCGTAGGAAAAAAATATCGTTGCGTAAAAGATAATACGTTATTATATCGATAAAAGTGAATTAGAAGATTATGAATAATAAGAGATTATTTATTTTCTGATAAGTATACATATGTTTTAATAAATTATTATTCAGAATTATATATATAATATAATATATGTAATATATAATATATGTAAATACATATGGTTACGGATAAATATCCACGGTAATGCAAATATTGTTATATTGATAAAAAATTATATTATCAGTAAAGTGAGTTAGAAAATTACGAATAATAATGACTATTTGTTTTTTGATAAATATGCATATGCTTACATTAGTGAATTATTATATGTCATAGTTGTTTACTCAAATACGTAATACTCGACAGGGAGAGTTGTATCTTGGATAAAATATAGATATACTTATAAATAGAAGAAAATAAAATAATTCAATAAAATTATTTAGATGGAAAAGGTGTATTACGAATATTACGAATAACAAGGACTATTATATTTTATTTTATCGATAATTATGTATATGTCCTTAGTGAATAATCATACATCATCTTTATGTATTTATAAAAGTATAATTCATGCTAACCGATAAATATCCTGGCAAGAGAAAAAGAAATTAAAATCATGATTTATCGTTATCTAGAAAAAATGAATAAAAAACAAGTCGTATTAACAATTAAAGTGATTCATAAGATCGTGAATAATAAAGATTATTTATTTATTGATAAGTATAGATAATGTGTTCTTATTGAATTAGTCTTCTTCCCGTTATCGTTATGTATACTTACATAAATACACGTATACAAGGTATCTCCCATTTGATGGAGGCTACCTAAATATTTTCTTTATTTTTAATCATATGAAAAATATTTTACAATAAAATATACTTTGATTGGCTTTCGAAAGAAGATATAATCATAGAACCAAAAAAAAAAGTATTGAGTTTTTTCCTTGTTTAATCATTTTCTATGAATTTTTACAAGAATATAATTACCCCATTAACATATATTTATTTTATATCGTACCTTGTATCGAATGAAATAATACATTTAAGTATACCCGTAGTATCTTCTACGACATCAAATAATCTTGAATATTAAAAATATGTTAATATTTTAAGACAACTGAGTCATTTATTACAAATGAAATCGCAAATATTTTGGTTGCTTTTTGCAATTAGTGACACTTTAAATATGCATAGGTTTTACGCCAATGTTGGTGATTCTACGCTGATGAGAAAACGACTGTAGTCATCATCTTTTTCATCATCTTCTTCTTCTTCTTCTTCTTTTACTTTTCTGTTTTTTTTTTTTTTTAATTTTTATTCCTTTTCTTGGTACATTACAACGCGAATGAGTTCATTGATGCGAGACGCGTGATGTAAATCCAAACAGGGCGTGACATCACGAAAACATCCTTTCCTCGCGTTCTTCTTCAATCGACTATCTTTCTCTCATTTTTCGATTATATGTATATCCATATGTATATATATATAGAAAAAGGAGAACGCACACGAGTGTAGATCCTCGAAAAGTTGAACAATCCACGCATTGTGTTCGCACGTGCTTCGTAGGAGAAGTCGTTTCAATCCGGAGAGTTCGATGCTCTCTTTTAGAACCTTTTTTTTTTCTTCCTTTTTTCCTTTTTTGTCTCATCCTCCCTTGTTTTTTTCTTTTTTCCTTACTTTTAAGTTCCCCTCTTTTGGTAATTTATTAAAATTTTCATTAACACGTGATCAATGAATAATTAAAGTAAAAACTTTTAATATGATCTCAATCCAATATAATCAATGAATTTAATTATTTTTAATAAAACTAACTATTTTTATTTTAATATAAAAATAATCAAAGTTATACGAATTATATTTATTAAATAATTATACGATTAATTATTACAACAATTGGGAATCAATAAATTTTGATAAAAATGTGATTTTACGATTTACTTTACAATACGAATAAAATATTACATTTTAATATAAATCATTTAAAAAGAAAAAAAAATTAAATAATTATTATTTACATTACAAAGATAAATTATTGATAGAATTTTATTTTTTATTTCTATCTAATTAAAAAAAAAAAATAGAAAATTAATTTCTTAATAATTACTTTCAAACTTTATTCCTTGTTAATTAATAAATATTGTAATTGTATATAATACTAACCCTACCTCAATTTAATTTAATAATAATAAATATCGTTAGCTTTTAACTTGACTTAAGTTTGAAATATTTTGTTTCTTTTTAGTCAAAAAATGTTTACCAAATAGAAATAGAAAGAAAAAAAAGAGAAAAGTAAAAGAATAAGAAGAAGAATAAGAAAAGTTGAAAGAGACAGGGGGGAAAAATCGATGGAATATCTGTGCAAAGTGTCCCACTCGTGGAACACGACGAAAGTGATCGATAATAAAGAAGGGGCTTTTAAAGGGGGCAGATCGTTAAACGTTACGCCACTAAACTTCTTTCTCTCTCTTTGCGCGTGGCTGACAAGAGAGTTCACTTTCCATACGGTCTCTCACTCGCTTTCTCTACTAGCTTATGTATAACACTATTTCATTTTATTTTATTTCATTTCATTCCATTCCATTTCATTT
>JACGTP010000596.1:0-24202 GCA_023678845.1 Mischocyttarus mexicanus
GTAAAAGGAAATATCGTGAATTGTAATATTCGTTCGTGCGTTAGACTCTCTTCTCGCGAAGAGATTTATGCACCTAGAACAATACCTTCCCTTCGTTTCATTTCTTTCCCTACCCAACCCTTTCCTTTACTTTCTTTTCCTTTCCTTTTATTTTTAATTTTGTTTTATTATTTTTCTCTCTTTTCTTTCATATTTTCTTATTTTCTTTTCGGTTGTTTGCTTTTTTTTTTCTGTTTTCTCCGAATCATGCATATTTTATAAGACCCCGTCGCGTCGAAGGGAAATATTATTGGCTTTCCTCGTAGTCTATCTCTATGGTGAACATTAGTTTTAATCGTCTTAACTTGGAGGGGAAATTAATTATCTCATGTTAATAATTACATTCGTAATCAAACATCTGTCATTTGTTTATTAACTATCGTTAATAACCATTAATGAATCTAATTCGATAAATTATTTAACGTATAAACAATTGTAAAGTATAATATCGGATTAATTTTTATTAAACAACAAGAATGTATTATCAGCATACGATCGAGTTTTTCTTACAATTTCTATAATAATAATAATGATAACAGAATGATTAATAGATGGAGTATATATAACTTACTAAATTTTTTCATCCAAGGTGAAAACAAAAAAGAAAAAGATTTGTTAATTTATTTCACTTTATCTAAGAACTTTTCAATTATCTAATTTATTCTTATTACATTACTTTTAATTTGATCAACATAGGATTTATTCAAATGCATAATTTCGAAATTTGATTTTGCCTGTATAATTTTGTAAAGATAAAAATGTTTCTATGAAAAGAAATTGAAATAAATAAAATAGAACCGATAGTGGAATAAAAATGATACCCTGTCTACAATTTTGTAATTAAAGATACATTAAGAACATATGAGATTATTAGTATTGACAATCAATAAAATATAATATTCACAAGATATGCATGTTCTCAGTACATACTTTTCATTAATGTATGTCATCGTGAGAATTCTTTCAGGGTTCTAACGAGATGTATTACGTTGAAGGAAGACAAGTAAAAGAATCCTATTAATGACTTCCTTTTGTGTAATAAACATAAAGAGATAAATAATGAAGTTGCTTTTAAACGAGTTCTCATCTCAGAAGAATGATATATTTATTATATATTAATATGAACTTTGATTCATTGTGTTTTTTAGAGTATTTATCCACCGATTAAAATGAATTCTTGTATATAATGAATCAAAGAAGTATTCGTACAAAACCCTACTATATATAATGTCAATTTTTCAATTTATTTATAATTAATAAAATATATTTTTCTAAGGAGTAGAAGGAATTTTGAAACTTATTGTTATATAAATCAAATATTAATCGTGTCAAATTGACAACCTGGGTCACATACGAATACTACTATGATTCACAATTCATATATCATGCTTTGGTGTCAATTAATATGAATATTTAATAATAATGATTGAAACTTTATGTATGGATTATTACGATGTTTATGAGAAAATCAAATAGAAATATAATTTTAGATGATTAATAGAAGAAGAAGAAGAAGAAGAAAAAAAAGAAAAATAATATCTAAATCACATTGGATTTATTACGACAATTTACACGTTAATCATAATATCTATCATGTTTCTATCAATACATATAGATACATCGGAATACTACTATCATATGTACAATGCATATCACATACAATTGAATTCGGAAAAGGAAGATTCCTTTGGAGTCTCCCATGGAGGTAGCTAAAAAAATCCTCCTTCTTATTTAAATATAACTAAGGGATTGTACTTTTGTTTATTCAAAAGTCACGAGATTAATTTCGATTATTTTCTCCGTGTTTAATTTAACTTTAAAGGAAAATTGTGTAATAAATATTTCGATATACGAGAGAGAGATAAAGAGAGAGAGAGAGAGAGAGAAAGAGACTTTGCGTTACTTTTTAGGGAAGAAATGAACGTAAGCTTATGATCATAGAACCAACCCTCTTTCGAGATAATACTTATATTATGGAACGATTAATAGATGATTTCTCATTAAATAGGGTAACGCGATTTATTTCTTTATTTATTTCAATCTTCGTTTTTCCTGAGGGGAAAGCAGGGAGAATGAAAAATTGTCAAGATTAATAATTCTCGATTCTTTTTTTTTTCTTTCCTTTTTTTTTTTTCTTTTTTTTACCGAGAATCGCGAGACTAAATTCGGATTGAATATTTTTATCGGAGATTCATATCGATCCCTAGGCCTTATATATTACAATTGGATTTTAATTATACGGAAATTTAACGATCCTTGAATAATAACAAAACAAAAAGAATTCTAAATAATATTAATTCAATTACTCGTTATTAAATAAATCATGAAATCATTTAAGAAGAAGAAACACAAAAAATAAAATTATTTTTTGGTGTTTTCCCCTTTAAAATAATAAAATTAGAAATAATATCGAATGATTTAAAACGGCTTTGATAATTTTCCGTATAACTTTGAACCAATTATTATTATTAAATGAACAAATCTAATTGATCAGATCACCTTTGGCACTTTCACAAATTATTCCGTGTTAACTCGTGCTGCTTGTTCATTATCTCTCGAAGGGTCTCCTTTTGGTTCCTTTACGTAGTCAACCACCAATTCTAGACCAATTACAGCACGCAGATCCTTTCTATCGTCTTCTTTACTCCCAGATGAATTGCTAGCATCTTCCTGTTTCGTCGAGTCCTCGCCTGTGTTGGAAAAACGATTGGATAATTGTATGTGTGATTATTCGAATATCGACATTTAAACACCTAATCTAATATAAAAATATTTTTAAACTAATAATGCTTTGATAGGACTCGTCTGCTGTTCGAATCCGAATCCAAATGAGATTCATTTTAAAAATCCTATTATTACTCTATAAATAATACCTAAATAAATAAACCCTTCCTGTTATTTATAAAAACAAGAGAGAGAAAGAGAGAAGAAGAAGAAGAAGAAGAAGAATAAATAAAAGTTGAAAACTTACTTTCGGACAATCCTTGTTTGATCTCGTCATTTTCCGTAACCGACGTATCTTGCCTCGAAATTTTGTTCTTTTGTATATCTTTGTAAGTCCTACTTAGATGTTTCAAAATGTAATTGGTGCCGTGTATATTTTCGTCAATGGTCCTGGATGTACTAGCTTCGTCCCTAGTCAGATTCAATGGACGATTACCGTATTCCTTTGATTGCGGTACGCTAAAAGCCGAACAGTGCTTGCTTTTGAATGGTAACTGTCTCTCATTCATCTTACGATCCCATATATGTCCTGAGACACGAAGGTCGATGAAAAAACGTAATGGATCTATGCCGGGATACGATTGTGGCATTGGATACGGCGGATACCAAAGTGGGCTTGGAAGAAATTCGGAATTTGTTACGTTGCCGGGTAAACCAAATCCTTTGACACCTTGAAATACCTCGCATCCTCTTCCAGGTAATCCCGGAAGAAAGTTCATAGAAAAATCTAACTTTTTCTGATCGGCTAATAACGATAATTCGGGGGGAACGTTGACAGGATTCTTCGGACGTTCCTCGTAACCATTTCTATCACCGTAATTACAATTTTTACGATCTACGTGTTGTTGTTGCTGTTGTTGTTGTTGTTGTTGTTGTTGTTGTTGCTGCTGCTGCTGCTGCTGTTGTTGTTGTTGTTCTTCAGGTTTAACTTTTTGTAACTCGGCAGCAGGAAAAATGGTTTCCGGCGAATGAGATTGCTCGAAGTGACATGGTCTTTCGTCGAAAAAATTCTTACTCTGTTTAACGAATTCAGATTTAGTATCGTCTATTGATTTCAACATATCCCCACCGAAATTAGCTTTTTGATCGAATATATTTATCTTATTATCCGTATCGTAAGTTTCGTTTTGTTTTGTCCTATTCTCCAAACGTGAATCTAATTGTTGCTGAGACAGCTGTTGCGCTTGTCCGTGATAATACTTGTCCTGTTGAGATTGATGATGGTTATGATGATTGTTATTATGGTTATGATTATGATGATGATGATGATGATTTCTCTCCTTTGTAGTAAGTTCCAATGGCCTGTCACGTACATCTCGCCAAGATCTTTTACGACGTCTTGGTGTGTTACCACTGTTTGACGTAGATGATGTTGCTTCAGCTTTAGCTTGAACGAACGATCTTAACATTTCGCTGAAGAAGAAACTGTGAGGTGTCAGGGGTACATTGTACAAGTACGGTGGTGTTGCTGCCAATAAACGAGAAACTAAATCACCACCCGACAATGTGGCTGGAGTCTTCAAAGTCGATGGATCACCCGTTGTTGTAGTCATCTTTGATCCACTTACGATGAATTATTTGCTATTAACAACAGAACGGATAATATTCGATTAAATAATATATCATTTTTTAATTATTTTTTTATTCATCTAGAATTAAAATATATTTATATTTATTTATTATACTATATTATATATTAATTTTTATTTTAATATAAAAATAATTAATAGTAATAATAGGATTAATTAAAGAAATAGTATTTTAGTAAATAGTGTTTTAAAAGATCAAGTTTTATTAAATAAAAAGAATAATGAAAGTTTTCTTTACAAAACCGAAAGAAAATCTCTCGGTATTGTTTGGATCCTTGAAGAATAGAAAAGACAACGACAATGATGATGATGATGATGATGATGAGAATACTGGGATGTTCACGGTGTTAGCTGTAAATCGACGGAGTGGAAGCGAGCTACTATTGTCTCCTGAAATTAATCGAATAGCTAGCTACCGCTGTTAAGACCAAGACTAAGGAGGAAGTAATGCCTATATGAAGTTAGGCAAAGCCTTACGACGGGTTTCGCATCGAATCATCCATTAGGGATTACTAATTTCTGTCAAGAGCAGACTCCTGTTTCGGTCGGATGCCTTTTCACTGGGAAATTCTTGAATAATTTTGAAGGAATCGTCTCTTATGTGAAACAACTAAATGCTACGAGAGGATCATTCTCTTAAACTGCATTAAAACGATCTACGATATGTTTCATCTTATCAATCATTTTATGAATTCCATTTTTTACCAATTATTTTATAAATTTTATTTTATAAATCATTTTAAGAATTCTTACGTATTATAGAATAATACAAATAACGATACAGTAACTGATTTTATTTAATTACTTTCACACGATTTTTTTTATCGATAAAAGTGTATTTCCAAAATATACCGAGCCCTGATCTCGGTGAATACGATTAAGGGTAGTATCGTGTAAACATGTACTTGTAAAATATTGCAAGTACCACTACAGAAGATGGTACGGTAACCGATTTTATCCAATTATCGCTTGCGGTTTCTACCGACAAAACCGAATTTACAAAATGATCAAACCCTTGATCTCAATGCATGCATGTTAACATATAAGTATATACATAATATGCACTGTAAAATAATCAATTAATAACAAAATTACAATCACAATTACATTGACGTTATTAATCTTGGATATTTGATGTTAGTAGTAGAAGATTTAATTAGATAATGAAAGATTTTTTAACAACATAGATCATAAAATAACCAATAAATAAAGAAATAATGTCTACAATTTAGTGTCAAATGAAATTGTTACTTTTATGAAGAATAAATTTCGAAATCTAAGGGGTTCGGCATTGACGTAGTTAATCTTGGATATTTGATGTTAGGGTTGTAGAAAGGTTTAAGTCGATGATGAAAGATTCTTTAACGATTGAAAGAGCAAGGAAAGCAACGAATCGTGGAAGGGTAGAATAGAGAGGTCCGTATCCGTGTCCGCGTACCAGGAGGAGGAGGGATCGGGTATTGTTTCGGTCCATTGTTTCCTAAACAAACGACGTCCACGTTGTTTCGTCAGGAGATATTATGTTCAGCCAGACAGGCAGGAGGACGAACGGGAAATGGACTGCTGTCAGTTTTACTCTTCGTGATAAATACGAGCTCCAGTAGTAGTTGTACACCAGTGTCCTGCCAACACTCTACTACCCATAATTCCGTTCATCTTTATCGTCGCGAAACATTCGACTATAACAAAAACGAGACCATCTTTTCTCTTACTTCTTTATACTTTTCTAGACTTCGGTCTACTATTCACTCAGTCAATTCTTCTTTTTCTGTTTCTTTATTACCATTGTTTCTCGGTTTATTTCTTTATTTTTTTGCAAGGATTCATCGAAACAAAAGACCGGGAAAAGGGGAAAAAGATATTTCTCGTAATTGAATTTTTTTGTAAATATTGTTTCTAAAATACTTCGGGTTAAATATTTATATTCTAAAAAAGGAATATTTGTGTCTATTATAAATAAAATATTATTTGGTCAAAGATTGGACGATAATTATCAAATATATATAGATGATATTGGTATACATAAAAAATAAATATAAATAAGTAAATAAAAAAAAAACACAACAACAACTATCAGATATTATTTATTTCATATATAAAATGAAAGTTAATTTCCTTAGTGAATTTAACGCGAAACGTCATCCGACGTAAAAGCTTTCGCGAATGGCTGAGCTTCCTCCCTTTTCGACGGATTCCTTCAAGAAGATCTTTATTGTTTCCTTTCTGTTATTCCCTTTCCCTCTCTCTCTCTCTCTCTCTCTTACACTTCTTCTCTTTCTCGAAGGATCTTAATAGCTCCTTTCATCTCTCTTCATAGACGTTGTCTCTTCTCTTTCGATCTTTCATAGCTACCGACGAGAATATAGCAAAGTAAGATACGAAGAAGAAGAAGAAAAGAAAAAGTAAAAAAAGGAAAAAATAGTAAAGAAAATGAAGAAGAAAACCACCCACCAATCCAAACCTGACGCAACCAACCCTTCATTTTCCTACGATAGAACTTTACGGTTGCTACGTTACATTATTATTCTGCTCCAGGCGAAATACTTCGAAGGATCCTCCAAGACGTCTCGTGCGCGTCGTTTCGGTTTCACGCTTTCGTAAAAGGGCTCCAAGGTAGAAACGAATAATAGTGGTGGTAGTGGTGGTGCTGGTGGTGGTAGTATGGTAGTGTGGTAGTATGTTCGCTTGGAATACCACGACACAGTGAGAAAGAGAGAGATAGAGAGAGAAAATGGAAAGGGGGGTTTACGATTCATAAGACAACTCGGTGGATTGAATTAAGCGAGAGCAGGGCGGCAGCTGCCAATCCAAGCCCGACTAGGTCCACCCCCGAGCACCCCTCATCACCTCCCATCCAACCATCACGAATCTGCATAATCCCGTTCACGTCGACGATTCTAATTGGCGGATTGTTTCAATCTCTGTACCCGCGAATATTTGCATTCCTACGTCTACGCTTCCAAACTACCTCGAACCACCCACCCCTTTTTCCTTTTTTCTTTTTCCTACCACTCATTTCAACCCTCTTTTTGCTTTCTTTCTTTCTTTCGCACTTGGTCAACCGAATTTTTAATGCTAAGATTTTATTGTCATCCAATAAGTATCACTCTTTTCTGATTTGTTAAAAGTCATTACAGTCTAACTAGTTTTAAGTAGTCTATCGTTTCTTTCGAGTATGATCAGACACGTCTTTCTGATACGAGTTACTTGGTTAATCGAATTTTTTATGCAAAGATTTTATTGTCGTCCGATAAATTTTATTTTTGTTTATAATTTGTTGGAATAGAAAAAATGTAGTTGTTAAAAGGTAATTGTAGTCTGACTAGTTTTAATTAGTCAATAGGTTTTTTTTTCGGTATGGTCAAACACGTCTTTTTTGATACGAGTCACGTGAATTTGTATTATATTGAATTAAGGAATCAAAACATTAAGAATTAAACAAAATCTTTGAAAATATTTAACAATTCACTCTCTGTTTCCACATTTCTTTCTTAAACTGAAACCTTCTCCATCCCTTGCATGCCATTCTTATGGGAATTTTTCTTTGTTCAAACTTCTTCATCTCCATTTCTTCTTTATGGGAGATTTATTCTTCGTAAAAGAAAAAAAACAACAAAAAGAATCTTGCACGTATTTTTATATCTACCGTCGCGGGGCATAAACATTTTTATTACACAGTTCTTGTGTCTTTTGCAAAACGTTCTCCCTTTACATAATGGAAAGAAACATAGTTGCTTGCTGTTACGAATTTTACTTCTCTGATTCTTTGTTTCTCTTCTTTCTCTTCTTCTTTTTTTTATAACTTTATTCTTCAGGTAACTTGAACGTTTCGTACCAACACACACACGGACACACACAATCAGGTTTAGGTTTTGAAAAAAAAAAGTATGCCACTGGTAAAGAACTGCACGGGTTTTCTCAAAGACAATAACCAATTCCCGTACGCGAAATATATTTCTGGTACTGTTTTAAAATTATTATTTTCAATTCTGTTAATCTTGGAAGAGATGTCAATGAAAAATAGGAAGAAGAAGAAGAAGAAACCGTGGAAGGTTCCAACATAATGTTAAATTTCAAATAATTAAAATGAAAACAGGAAAGAAATTGTATTGAATATAACCAACGAATAATTACAGATGGTTACCTGGTTAAGAAAACTTCTAGAAAGATAATAAATTATTGTTATATAAATTATTTGCTTTCTTCTTATTAATCATCTCTCTCTCTCTTTATTTTAAATATATTTGTTAACAAATAAAATCTTTTCGTTGAGATAAAAATATAGGATAGAAAAGTGAAACCAACGAGTGTATCAATCGTGATACTAATCATATATTATTTATCATTTTCTTTTAGAAATTGTCTTGTTAAGATTGCGAAACGAATAGAGATGGAGATGATATTTGGTACGTGCATGCTGTCAAATGAAAAACAAACAAACGAAACTAACTGTGTATAGTCTTCTCTCTCTCTCTCTCACACACACACACATTCTCTCTTTTTCTTTCTATCTACGAATGGGAATAGTAACCATGATCACGTATCGTATGGAACTGGAAACGATTATTCCGAATCTGGTGTTCAACGAACGATGAAATACGCGCCCGCGTGTAGATATTTGATGTCGATATGAACGAAAAGGGGGGCCATGGGGAGATGGGGAGTAGGTGGGTAGAGGTATGAGTTTTTGGACACCAAAAAAAAAAAAGAGGAAAGGGAAAGGGTAGAGTAAGGGTAGGAGACGTGGAAAATATGTACGTGGGTGTCCGTCGAACAATGGGGGACGACGTATAATACCTAGGCTTTTAGGGTTGTCAACCCCGTTCATCGTCTTTGTCGAATTTGGACAATAAATTAAAAATACTTTCAATACTTTTCTTTACCGTTTTTTATTTATTTTTCTATTTTTTTTTATTTATTTTTTGTATCGAATCGTCGAAAGCGCGAAAAAGAGATAATAAAAAAAACAGGACGAGCAAACGCGAGGTGTCCAGGCGGTTTATTACGTCATTGTCGAACACGCACCCAGTCCTTTTCCTACCCTCTTCCTCCTTCTCCTCGTCTTGTCGACTGGAACTTTTTATTATCAACAACCCCTTTCGTTAACCCTCTCTCAATAAAATTTTTTCCATTCTTTCGCAATAAATTTTTTATCTTTTGGATTTTTTTATTTATATTTTATTTATCGTTAAACCAAAACTATTATCTACTAGATTTGTCGTACGGATAATTGTAAAGGATTTTTATTTACGTAGGACACGCGACACACGTTAGATCGATTAGAGAGAGGGGTCGTTTGAACAACTACGAACGACCTTGCTTTTTTTTTTATCCTTCTTTTTCGTCATCCACTATATTTTTTTCTTTTTTTTGGTTAAAATACAAGATAACTGATAAGAGTGACGCGACTGACAACAAGTTGACAAGTATTACTCGTAAATCGAAAAGGGTTAATCATAACTGAGTAAAATGTCATTTAAAACGTAATCGTCGATCACTCACTGACTTATATCACGCGCACACACACGCACATAAAAACACTCTCACATAGAACTGATTTTTAAGAAAAAACAACGATTTTTAATCAGTCGTCGTCTATTTCCATCTTCTTTTCCTTTCTTTCGTCGATTCGTAACAATTGTCACGCACTAAAAATCACGATCTTTTTAATCTAACCATTCATTTAACAAAATTCAATTCTTCCCCTCCCTCCTTTATTATAGAATTAATCCTACAAAATAGTAAAAAAAATGTCGGATTTTTAGCCACAATTCAATGGTAAAATTTGGCAATTTTTTATTTCCATTAAACCAATACTTAGGAGAAGGAATAATGATATTTAAACTCACCCAAATCCAGGCTTACGAGAAGAAGAAGAATGGGTGGTTCTTGGATATTCTTCCGGTCGTAGATCTCCGAGTTGGTGCGGAACGATCTATGGATCTCTAGAGCCGAGGGTGATGAACAGTGAGCGATCGGATAGGATGTGAAGAAGAAAATAATATAAATTATAAATCTTAAAATATATATATATGTCTACTATATATATATAGGTATCTATATATTAGACTTTTCGAACAAACTAAATGTAAACTAGAACGGGAACTAAAACAAGAATAACGATAACGGTAACTGGAACGAGAAAGTGTAAGAGAGAGAGATAGAGAGAGAGAGAAAAGACAAAAATCTATCTGTATATAATATGTATATACATATATATATATATATATATATACAGAAAGAGAAAGATATATATAGAAAGAGAGAAAGGCCGGTGGTGTACTGCCGCGTGCTGCTCGTGCCGGCAAATGAGATAATAATCGGAGGACTCAGTCACTCGTCGTCGGCCAGCACCACCGTGGCAGGCGACCGTGGCAGGGTGGTTGTTCGACGGCGACTCTCTGGCAGTGGGGGTTGTATTCCACCCCTGACGAGAGAGAAGAGGTCCGTGGTGGCGGGAGTGCGAACGAAGCTTGCTGTACGAGGAACGTGTTCATATACGTGTGTCTGTCTCTTACTGTGTATGCGTGTGAGAGAGACAGAGAGAGAGAGAAAGAGATGAGAACGAGAAAGATGGAAAGAGTGAGAGATTGGTGGAAACGTGGGAGGGAGGGGGTGTGAGAGGAGGAATCACGGGGGATGATCGGTGGTAGTAGTAGGAGGAGAGCCGGAGGCAGAAGAGGGTGGTGGTTTTTGAGATGATCCGGCCAATCTGCGCATCATTTCCCCATTGCGTCCCGTCCCGTCCCCTTCCCCACAGCCCCGCCACGCCGCGGCAAACCGGCGCGGAATCCGCACCACCGCAAGCACCGTGGAAGCCCTGTTGAATGCCACATTTCTATCCGAGGACAGAGGAGAAAGACTGAAACGTAGAGGAGCAACAAGAAATGAGGGAAACCGTGATAGGAGAGTGAGTGAGAAAAATATAGAGAGGAGGCGGTACTAAAAAGGGGAGTGAAAGAAGGATAGAATGAAAGAGAGAGAGAGTGAGAGAGGGTTGTGCTGTACCTACCTACCCCTACACACCCCCGCCTGCCTGCCTGCCAGCGTGCTGGCTGCCACTGCTGTTACTGCCTCTGCTGCTGCTACTGCTGCTCCTCTCTGAGGGAACGAAAAAAAGTGGAAAACAGATATAGCCGAAAGATTCTCCTTTCTCCTTCATCGTCCTACTCTTTCTCTTCCTTTTCCTCTTCCTCCTCATCCTACTACTCTTTCATTCTTCCCCAAACCCACCCTCCCCCCTGCTCCTACCAAGCAGATTCTCCCTGTTCGTATTCCGTTTCGTTTTACAGATGCGTCGACGGTGGTGTGTTTACACTTTGAAAAGAGGAATCGCTTGCGAAACTCCCTTCAAATATCGATTTTTAATGCTGGATGAAAGGAGATAGAGATTTTTCTTTTTCTTTTCCTTGGTTTTTTTTTTCTCTCCTTTTTTTCCTATCTAATGACTCGCGTTATCCCAACTGCTGCTGCTGCTGCTGCTCTTCTTCCTTTACTTTTCAAATTCTCGAACTAGTTAACGTATCGTTCGTAAATGGAGCGAGGAGAGGGTAGTTGGTTTTCTTCTTTTTTTCCCAAGGATTCGACGAATTTAGAAAATAGGATTGGTTTTGTTCTACGAGTATGGTAAAAAAAACAAAATATTAGCTATCTTTTCGAAAAATTTGACAAAGTTTTCTAAAGAATATTTTTGATACATTGAAAATCCTATATATATATATCTTTATTTGCGTTAGTCAATTTTTGCTGGACTATTTAACCGGTAGGATAAGACAAGTTTGTCGTTGAAAGTTTAAAGGAGTGAAAGAAAAAAATACTTTGCGAGGAGCAGCAGGACGACGATTTGCCTCGGCATAAGGTTTAAAGAGAAAGAGAAAAGGGGAAAGGGGAAAGGGAAAAGGGAAAAGGGAAAGGGGGAAGGGAGAAGGGGTATACGTAATTTAGGGAAAATTTGTCGACGATGTACGATATTCATTATTTACATACTCGGACTCTTACTCTTGCTATCTCTATCGTGTTCTTTGGTAAAAGCCTGACGGCCACGCGGGAAAGTTTCTCCACCTCTTTCTCCTCATCCTTCTCAGTCATCCTCCATCTCCTCCCCCTCCACCTCACTTACGCGTCCTCGTGGAACGTTGTTAATTGGCCGGCTACAAAGGGTAAACCGTGAAAACACTCGTATACCTTATCACACCGTACTACTCTCCCCTACAAGACACAATCGTATTTCAATGAAAGAGAATTTTCTTTCTTTAAATTTACAACCCCTCCCAACTTCACCTCTATCACCCAATTCGTTTCATTATATCTACGACGATTATTGTAATTTTGTTCTTCGATCTTCTTTTTTTTGCAAAAAAATATCAAAAAGTCTAAAAAGTAAAAAGTTGCAATGCATAAGTGCAAAGAAGGACAATAAAAAAAGGAGAATCTGTCTGAAAAAAAATATAGATAATCCTCGATTTTATATCAATTATCGTCTGATTTATTTTATTGTTAGTTGCTAGGAGAAACGATGATTTTTTTCCCTGCGTAAAATTTTTCATACGGCAACCAATCACGAGCGTAGTTTATGAATAATGTATTAACTAACGTCAGAGGTACAAAGCATATCGTGTTTATTTACAATCGATATTCAGTGCCCATTCCCATGAAACACAATACTCGAACGATTTCATTTTGCTCTAAAACGGGTCTAAAAAAAAAAAAGAAATAAAAAATACAGAAAAGTATCAACTAATATTAATGATCTTTATATGAGAAAAAAAAGCTCAAGGATCGTAAGTTGAGCAACATTAAAAATTTCACTACGATCAGAAAAAGAAAGGTTTCTTGGGGGTAAAATTAAAACGACATAATAGTAAGTTCTTCGTAAAAAAAAGATACGCAATGTAACGAACCCAGAAGATTTGGGAATGGAAAGATAAGCTAATACAACGAAAAAAAGGGTTTTTTGAGGTAAAATTAAAATGGCATTCTCGTAAAAAAAAAGGTACGCAATGGACCCAAAAGGTTTGGGAATGGAAAGAAATTTAACGTGTGTGTCTCTCTCTCTTTCTCTTTGCGATGACATTGATGGTAATGGTAGTAATGTTGGTGGTGGTGTTGGTGGCAGTGATTCTGTAGAACTTTTGAGGGGTACTTCATCCCGCGGGCAAACACCCTAAATTTAAATCGACGATTTCAGGGTACCGAGATTTCCATTTCTCTCGTGTTTCTTTCTCTCTTTACGTTTCTATCCATTCATTCTACTCTCTCTTTCTCTCTCTCTCTTACAAACAGGATTTCTAGCGAAAGACGACGAAAGAGAATGAGAGAAAGAAAGGGAATGAGGGAAAGAGGTAGAAAACAATTTACCCGAAATTCGCCTCGTCGCGTTTGGCGACTGGATGGGATACACTTCTATTTGTCCCCACGGCAATCTGTCGACTTCGAACGCGCAAGCCCTTCCTTCCTTCCTTCTCCTCGCTTTCCTTGGCATCCTTTCTCCAGTACCTCTCCAACTACTCTCCAACGCCTTTCCATCGACTCTCGAACCACCCCTTTAGCAAAGCCGACTCTCCGAACTCGAACCCCCACTGGCTCCCTTACAAACTACGTTCCTTTCCTCGTACCACTGGAACCCCTCTCCTTCCACCCCCACATCATCACCCTCTACCCCCCTCTCTCTGTCTCTCTGAACGAAGCGCGAAACCGCGAAGCCTCACGGGAATTTTAAACACCGTTCATTCCTCCCTACTTTTCCTATCCTTTTTTTTACCCCATCTCTCTCTCTTTCTTTCTTTTTTCAACCCCTAACTCGCTTCTTCCTGTTCTTCTTCTTCTTCTTCTTTGCGAGCCATCCACGTCGACCGAAATATTTTTCCATCAAACCAGACATTGAGAAAGATCCTGCGAAGTTTTTTTTTTTCTTTTAACAAATCCCAGGAATAGGTTTTCTTTTTCCCCAACTATGCAACAGCAGACGATGATGTTTTTGAGGAAAGAGCAACTTCGAACTGTGGTTTACTACCCTTTTCGTCGACCGCGAATGAAGGGTCGGTACTCTTCTCTGATCGGGTACTTAAGTACTTGTAATCTTATAAATGAGAGAGAACCATGCGGAATTAATTCGTTCGTTAGAAATCGAAAGAAGCTCGATTATGCAAAAAGAAAAAAAAAAGAAGCGGTATTGATAATATCTACTCAGCTAGTAGGATTTCGATTTTCGAAGACTCGTCGATGGTTGCTTTGAGGATTTTACAACGTAGTCCCTAGGTTCCTTTTTCTCCTAGAAGGAAAAGAAAAAAAAAGGGAATTAAAATCTTCTTTTTAGATTATATTAACTCTTAACATTAACGTTAACGTACAAAGAGAATGCTTTTTAATCCCACGTGGGTTCTCCTAGTTGGTTTGTAGTTTTGTTCAGATCCCAAACCTAAATTCCAAATCTTTAATAAATTATTGAAAAATAATAAAGGTCTTAATCTATCCGAAGTAGATATGTGGGAACTTTAGCGAAATGGTAACGTGGTAAGAAAAAGAAAAATAAGATTCTCTCTCTCTCTCTCTCTTTTTGTTTCTTTCATTCTCTCTCTCTCTCTCTCTCTTTTTGTTTCTTTCATTCTCTCTTTCGTTCTTAGAGCCGGCAACCAGTTAAACGTTTAAACAAAGCGTCCGGATCTCCGTCGTCGAAATTCATGAGGCAAAGGGGGAAAGAAAAAACAAAAAGAAAAAAACAAAAAGGGAAAAAAGTAAAAAGAAAAAGCAAGCTCCGCGGTGTACATTGATGCTCCGCTAGCTCGAGCGAAAAGAAGAAAACTGTTAGGGAAATAGAGAGAAAGAAAGAAAGAAGAAGGGTAGAAACAAAAAAAAAAAGGAAAATAAAGAAATGTAGAAAAAGTGAGAGAAAGAGAAAGAGAAAGAGAAAGAGAGAGAGAGAGAAAGATAGAAAGTAGGGGGGTTGGGAATCACTCGAATCGGCGAGTGCTCACGGCGGGGCGTGTAATATTCCCGGGAAGTAAAGCTCCCGAGAATTTCAAGCCTCCCTCCTCGTCTCTCAACAGAGCAGAGCAGCGCATCACCAGCAATCCAACCCACACCACCAACCCCCTCGTTCAGCCGCCAAACCACCACTACCCCCTCGCCGAACCTACTAGCAAGTTTTCCGTCTCTTTCTCTTGCGGCAGCAGCAGCAGCAGCAGCAGCAGCAAGCAGCAGTAGCAGTGGCTCGGCAGTAGCAACAACGACGACTACTACGACTACGACGACTACGACACTGGTTGTGGAGCGTCTCTATCCGAAGGGATGCAAATAACTGGTGATAACAAGAGATAGCTCTGCCAGTAGGTAGGTACGTAGTACGTCTGCATCGGACTCGTGTGCGTTTATATATATATATATATAATACTACCTTCTCTTGCTCGTTCGCACGACAGTCAGAGAGAGCGTTGGTAGAGTTTGAGTTTTAGGGGGCGTAAGGGAAGTACCCACACCGACCAAATAGTGGTGATGGTAGGGGAAGAAAAGAGAACGATCCGAGGGTGGAGGAGGAGAGTAGTAGGCCGGTAGATAGGTAGGTAGGTTGGAAAGGAGGGTACGTGGGGGTAAAAGAGAGAGTCGGTAGGAATCGTGAAAGGGTGGGGAGGGTGACAACAGAGGCCGGTTGGAGGCAGAGTGGATTGAAGGGTGGATGTCTCTCTCTTTCTCTTTCTCTTTCTCTTTCTCTTTCTCCCTTTGCTCTATCAAAGGAGGGAGAAGAGAGAGGGGGTTGGGGTGGGAGGACGTCACTCGCTGTCGCATCGAGCGCGAGCGATGAGTGGCGCGCGCTCGCTCGCTCGTTCGTCTTTTGTTTGCGATATGATGCGACTGCCAGGCGACTGGTGGTGACGGGGGTGGCGTCGCGGGGGTGGTCGACAGGGAAGGAGGATAGAATCAAAGAGAAAGAGAGAGAGAGAGAGAGGGTGCTGGGATGGTAGCTGTTGGATGGGGGTGAGCTTCGACTGAGCTATGCTACACTTAACGCGACCCACACACCTGTATACGTACATACGTATATTCTATATGCACAATACGTTCTATACATTCATACACGCACGCACATACATATACATACACGTAGAACCATGTAGTATACATGTAGAGATATACGTCATGCATGCGTTACGCGTAGAGGATCGCGGATCCGCTTTATCGGGAACCCTCGTCGGCAGGTTGCCGGATATGCGTCCGTCCGTCCGTCCGTCCGTTCATCCGTCCATCCATTCGTCCACCTATGGGATCCTTCTCCTACCTTTCGCGTGTTACATCATATCATCGTTTCTAACCGACCGTGTTCGACAAGTGTAATAATAACGAGCTACGTAACTACCGGGTACTACCTAGTTCTATCCATGTCCGCAACATCCTAGCTATATTACACGAATTATTGTGACCGATATGTCGAACAAATAACGTCTAGTGGTTCATAGTAACCATAGGGATACAATTCGACCCTACTATTACACATTCATCCTCTTATAATACGCTCTTTGCATATAACGCTGAATCTCAAACTTAAAAAGACCAAACTTACTTATTATTTGGTAACACTTGTAATCGTTCAACAACATTGCATACACTTGATTTACTTTAAGATTTCTCCGGTAGCATGAGTTTATGTTATTTGTTCAAGTTTTTTTAGTTAATATGATTTTTTTACCAGGTCTTAATTCCTGCATTTATTACAACGCGTTATAAAAGAGCTGACTGTATTGACCATGTCTATTTAGGATAGATGATACGTTCCATTACCTTGACATTTCTTCAATATGTTTCTTTGCAACATAAAATATCCTTTGCAATAGTTATTGTTAGATTAATTATAGATATTTTCATTATCAATAAAAAAATGTAATAAATCCTCAACGTAATAGTTAATATCGTAATACAGATAATCATATTCTTCCCCTACCTCTTTTTTACAATAAGATTCTGGTACGATGGACCTTTTTGGTCATTGTGTTACGTAACGTACCACGGAGAACGGTTCCACTAGATTTAACGTTTTCAATGCAGAACCAAATTCCATGAGCTTCTAACTTGACGTTCTGCTCCTTTTTTTTTTTACGTGTGTTATTTGTTTTCCATCGTGTATTTTTTCTTTTTTGGTTAACGTGCATCCACTTACCATTTATGTATTCGATATTTAAATAATAGGTACGAATAAAAAAACAATAAGAGTATCGTTAGAAAGAGAAATGATTGTATCTGGCAAATTCGGTAAGGGTTGATATCGAAATAATTATGGATATGTGTGATACAATACAATTGGAAAATCCGACACTTTCTTTCCACCAACCTAATATATATTATATATATATACATGTAAAATAGGGATTATCCCTAAAAAGTAGATTTTATTCAATATAACAATTATTGATGGCCAATTCTTCGATTAATCGATATTATCGAAGCTTGGAAAGAGAAAGGCGATTGCCTGATACCTGCCTACCGATTTGCTTTTCGAAACGAGTAAAGTCAATGTTTGGCCTATCTCTATATTTGTCTATCCTTCCCATAACATCTGTGTTTCGCGTTAATTCGATAGAAGGGTGTAGTAAGTAATGGTAGGAAATAATAAAATACTCTCTCAACTAATGGTTAAGCAGTTGTACAATTTTTATTAGAAAATTCCAAACGATCTACCTCTCTCTCTCTCTTTTGCGATTTAATTAAATTCTTTTAAATTAACACTTCTCTCGTTACGCGGTTATATACCTGCGTATATGTATTCATTGTACATAGACACTAACACACACACACAGATAGAATACCATGTAAAACGTAACTCGAACGTTTTTATCATCTCACCGATACGTTTCGTAACGCGGTTATTCGAAAAAATCTCGGAGAAATGTCTTTATTAAGCATTCAAAAGTATGCGTTTGTGTTTTACTCATACTCATAATCTCTCTCTCTCTATCTAACTCTTTCTTTGAACGACACGATACACCATGTTAAACCAAACTTTTATACTTTAGATTTTACGAGTAAAAAAAAGTAAAAAAAAAAAGAAAAGAAGAAGAGGAGAAGTAGAAGGGAGAGTAACACAGCTAGAAAAGACTATGAAGAAAATACCGCGATGTTTTGAAGCCTTTATCACGGTGTGAACTTCGAGTGGGCGAAGTATGAAGTGCTCGCGGAATATACCCGACTTCCATATGTCGTTTTAAAATAAGAAGAGAAAAATAGATAGAGAAAGAGTAGTAGTAGTAATAGTAGTAGTAGTAGTAGTAGTAGTGTGAATCCCAATGTGTTTCATCCTATGAAAGAAAAGAATTTTCCCCCTTGAAAATAGAATATACGCTGCTAACGTAGACGAAACGTGCTAACGCATCCGCTGTACCACGACTCAAAACCCATCCAAACACGTATTATAGAATATTCAGTGTATCATACTCTTTATCTTTTTCCACGTGTGAAGGTAGATAACAGAAATACGTCGAAAGAAAATTTTTCTATCGACTAACCGAACAGGAGGAGGTAGAGGAGAATGACGAGGTAGAGGAGAACGATGGTGGATGATAAAAAAGGATGGAAGAGGTTAGAAGGGGGTAGATGCGTCGTCAGATTATTTTTCTCCGAATCTCAGTTTCTCTTCGTTTCCCACGAACGAACAAACTAAAAATTGAATAAATACGATAGAAAAATACTGATACGTGTGTATATACCATACATGTATAACGTGTATTATACATCAGTCAAACGCGTTACACATATCTTTTTATAAATATATATTATTGATAACGTTTTAAAAATAATAATAATAATAATAAAATTAATGTTAACTATGTTTACGTTTATTTGGATTTATCGTTATCTTTCGATTTAAAAGAAACACGTATCTGTATGTTTAGCCTTCGTAAAATGTACTGGTAGAGAACAAAAAATATGAGGAGTTGAGAGAATGAAAGAGAGAGAGAGAGGGAGACAGAAAATCGGTTTGGCCTTGCGAACGAGAAGCAAGCTAAGTTGGAGATGACGGAGCGAGGTCAGAGGATAACTCGGGTCTCGACCGGAGCTGCTTTTGACACGAATACGTTTATGCGATCGCTGCTCGGCTTCTCCTTTCTCAAGGTAAAGCATCGTTCACAACGTTAGAATTTGATTTTTCTTTATTATTCCTTTATAAACAAGAAAAAATGTTTTCTCTTATCGATTAGATTATTATTTATATTGTATAGAAATTTTGTGTCTATCTACGATTAAGATAATGACCATTTGCTATCTTTTTGATAACTTTATGTTACTTCGCAACATTCATTCTTCCCCACCAATCCCCAATATCAAATTAAATATAAATATCAAACAAAATGATGTAATGTGAAAAAGAGAAAGAAATTAATGAGAAAATTAGTATTTCTTATTCAGTATATCCTCGTTCTTTTTGCTATAAACTTTTATCACGTTTTGATAAAATAGTCAGAAAGATATTCCATTTCCGGTGATACTATGACGAAGAAGATAATCCATGAGTTATGCGACGCATTTAATGGGAAGACAATTAAATGGTTCCTTCGTTGTTTCCTGCCACTAAGTTATCCCCCGAACTTTCCGAACTTGCTCGCGCAAACAACTTTAATTAAATATCTATCCTTGGAACGCAGAGAGAGAGAGAGAGAGAGGGAAAGAAAGAGGGGGTGAGAAAAGGAACAGAAAGGAATGAGGAAAAAAAGAGAAGTAAGGTGGGGTTAGAAATAAGGTAAGAACAAAAATTGAAACAAACTGATCACCAATAAATATAATCCAATTTTCATCTCCTCTCGCCACCACCCAATCTTTACGAAATTCGACAAAAAAAAAAAAATTCGACAGAAAAAAACAGAAAGGATGGGGAAAGAAGGAAGTAGGTGAGAAAACGTAATAAAAAGATAACAAAATTAAACTAAATGATCACCAATAAATTTAATCCACTCTCGAACAGCCTCCTTCCTCTCTTCCTACCTCACTCGCTAGATTTTCTTTACGGAATTTGGTTTTCCATTGATAGGAAAATGAATACGTTATAAAAATACGTATATGTACGGATGTATCTATATATATATGTATATGATCAAATGAATAATTTTAATAGGGACGTTTAAATCGTGAACACATTGAAAGATTAACTTTGGTGAAATGAATTCTGCATTTAATCTCTTTCTCCTGTTTTAATTGATTCGACCAACGATTCGACAAGAGTATTCTATATTTATTACGTATACATATATACGCAGATTACTAATTTTAGTTAATTTGCAATAAATCGCCTTTTTTCTTTTCTTTTTTTTTATATAAGCCATCGAAGGTATTTCGCCCGAGCGTCTCGTAACACTTGACACACATAAACGATATTTTCATTTTAGCAAGGAAAGAATCCATCCTTCCGTAAAGCTTTTGATCGCCTATAACTACGGTAAAAAATCGTTTATAATCTTTTGGCTTTCTTCTTTCTTTGTTTTGAAGATGGGTAGAAAAATAAAAAGAGGTTGATAGAGGAAGGGAGAAAGAGAGTGAAGGAAAAATAGAGATGAAAATCTCATCTTCGATTACAATAAGACAAGAGGCAAAAAAATAAGAAGATAGTAAAAGAGAGAGAGGGATAGGAAGGAGGGAGTGGTGAGAGTATCGTCGGAAGTGTTTTGTAGAATCCGGCAAGTTGAAGAGATGTAAAATACGAATTGGAAAGAGCAAAAAAAGGGATATATTCCCTTTGAAGGATTTCAACAAAATCATCGACGTAGGTAAATCGTTTGACCTTTCCTCGTCGCCTTTAAGCAAAGTTCGTATAATCCTTTCACCTATATCACTACGATCCAGCAACAGCAGCAGCAGCTGCTGCTCTGCTGTTACTGAAGAAAGAGGAAGAAGAAATAGAAAGAGAAAAGGGGTGAGAAAAAAAAATGTACGAAGGAATGGTAGCCTTGGTATGGAAGAGAAGAAGGGCCGGTACTTCTCTATATTTCGCGATTTCGGTAAAGAGAGAAAGAGACATAGAGAGAGAGAGACAGAGAGAAAGGGAAAAAATCTCTGTGGAATCGCACGTGTCGAGTACCAGGGAATGCATTACACGATGATCGCGTACGGAAAGCTCAGATCAATTACATAATGGCGCGGCTGAAACGGATGCTCTCCAAGCAACGGCAACCGTTTTCTCATTTTCTCTCTCTCTCTCATTCACTCATTCTCTATCTCTATTTATATCTATATCTATATCTATATCTATATAACTATATACATATATATATATATATATTTCTCTCTCTCTCTCTCTCTCTCAGAGCAAGCCACGACCTCCCTCTGTTTCGTTTCTCGCTCACTCACCCGCCACTATCCCTCTCGCACCCTTGCAGACCCCCTTTTGCAAAGTGACTATAGAACAAAGGGTTGAGCCTCTTCTCTGCGGGCGCTGTAATTATTATGCTCTTTGACGATCCCTCTGTCTGTCAACGGTAACGCCACGAAATCGATACTTCTAAAACTTTAATCGTTCCTACGTGTGTGAGGATGATGATGATGCATCCCCGAGCACAGTTCGATGTCAAAATATTCTAAAGCTTTTTCTCTCTTTCTTTTGCGGTTCATGCTTTTTACCAAAATCTAAAAGTACACATATATATATGTATATATTGAAATAATATCAAATTTCGTTAGGTGAGATTAGCAATAAAGAATAGAAGCTAAGCTAGGATCTCGTTATTTCGTCGAAAATAAAAAGGAGGAAAGAATGATGAAGTTGGGGGGCCGGGGGGTATGATAAGGGGGAAGATGATTCGAGAATGTTGTAAGGAAAGAGGGGGGGACCTTGCAGGTCTTAAAAGAGGAATTTCTTTATCGTTGGAAGGAAGCCTTCCTCCCTCCTCACCCTTCGTAAGTTCAGAAATGCTTTCCTCGTTAGTCTCAATTTTCTTGGCGGATAACATAGGCGACACTTCACATCGGGGCAATGGTTGTATGTATATACGTATGTATGTATGTATGTATATATGTTGAATATATGTATGTATCTATGTATGTACACTCGCGAAGAAACGTTAATGATACCGAGGATACACACGATGAATAACATCGTAATAACGAGAGACCGCCGTTGTTCAAGCTCGAACCTTAATTTTCCTGCCTAATGTTCGGATTAATTTTCCGTTCGTTTCATTTTTTTTTCCCCCTTTTTCTTTTTTTTCTTTCTTTCTTTCTTTCTCTTTTAACGCTCGAGCATTTGTTCATTTTCATTTTCTCTTTCACATGCACACAATTTTTTTTTCTTAGCGACTATATAAAAGTAAAATATTTCTAGCAGCAAAAGAAAGAGAAAATATCAAAGTTTATCATCCGTTTTCCTTCAAATATTGTATCTACTCAAATTTCCTAGATATATATGTATATATAATATTTATTATATTAATTTTCTTTTAAATTTAATCTCAGATGTACCTTAGAGATAAATATGCGTGCTTGAGCTTTACAAAGTGAAAATACAATCAAGGGTCTATAAAAAAAAATATATATATATACATATCTATATGAATGACTTTTTAAACGGGTTTTTGAAAAGGTACATCGCATACTCGGGCAAGTATACTCGGGCTATGACTGACGGTGGTGGTGGTGGTGCTCCTGGCCCGAGCAAAATCTCAGCCCGTAGGAATGACAATAGACTGTCAGATAATGAATCCCCACTGTCACCCTTTCCCCCTTCCCTCACCGCTCCACCACCCTCGTCATTCCATGTCCTAAAACCTACCCTCGATCCCGTTCTATCTCTCCTTTCTCTCTCTCACTCTCTCCGTTTCTTCCTTCCACCCTCTTTCACCCTTTCTCTCTCTCTCTCTGTCAGAGTGTACATCTACTACCTTCCATTTACCCTCTTCTCTTCCCTCTTACTCTACCCACCAAGCGATAGCTTCGAAAGAGACGCGCTACTTTCCGAGGAACAAACTTGAAAATTCGCGTGATCTTTCGCAAGAATCGATTCACAAAAATCTCCATTTACATACGTACACGCGTTCAACTAAATTTCTTCATACGAGTTTTATTTATTTATTTCTTCATTTTTTTATCTTTTCGTTATCTTTACGCGCATCATGCTTCAGTATTTACTTAGGTATATATAAATATTTCTACGCGTATTTGGATTCACCCGCTGCAAGTTAACGTCGATTCATATTTTTCTAAAGATCAGGTAAAACAAAACTTTCAAACCCGATACTTGAAATCATTAAAAATTACCATCCCTTCCCTTCCCTTAGTAAAAGCTTTTGAAGATTTTCGAGAAAACAAATATTAATCGGCATTGACTTTACGAGCAATCGAATATGTTCGTTCGAAGCAAAGCTACGAATTATTATTATTATTATTATTATTATTTTTATGTAAACGAAAAAAAAGAAAAAGATAAAGACGAAGTATCTCGCTCTTATGAGTTGACAATACGCGAAGGGTGCGAGAACAAGCTTAATCTCCGTGGTACTTTATATCTCTCGCTAACCGCAACCCCTCGTCCCCCTCGCCATCCCCCCGGTTCTTTTTCACCCTCAGCTCTTGTAGCAAACAGGACTATGACCGAGTAGGCGAGGCGTCCACTTAGCGCTAATGCTCCTTTTATTGGTCAAGATTTCAGCCGAAAGCCTGAATAGATGCTTGCCTTCTTCTCCTCTCCTCTTCTCTCCTTTCCTCTCCAATCCTCGCAGCATGATTATTCTCCTCCTCCTTCTACTTCCAACTTGCTTTACGGTGAAAATTAAACGCACCGATCGATTACCTTTATTCTTATTATTTCTATTGTAAACACGATTTTTAAAATAAATAAAAATATGTTTATTAACAATTTTCTAAAATAACGAGAAACACAATTT